>VZRS01008644.1:268208-286162 GCA_013398055.1 Ifrita kowaldi | reverse complement strand
AATAAACAAATACCTGCTCTATAGACATCGGTCTATGGGGATTTATTTCCAGCCTATCTTTCGGGCATCACCAACTTGTGCCCGCTCTTGCAGCTGGCAGAGGTGCGTGTGCTGCCGTGGCTGGCAGGACGCTCGCTGCCCGCTGGCAGGATACCACAGCCCACGCCACAAGATGTGAACCTTGGTCCTTACTCGTGCACTGCTTGCTCCGTTTCTCAGCTGCTGCTGGCGGAGGGCCCTGCCTCTTCCCTCCAGCCCTAGCCGGCCCTTTTGGTTACAGCGCGCATTTGTCAGTGGCATCCGTGGCCACCCCGTGGCTGTGCAGCTGCTTCCCAACTGGCATGCTCTCTCCTCAGACTGTGTCTGGGCTGGCTCCTGTCCCCAGCCCCATGACGATTGCTCTTGCTGGCTCTGCTGTCCGAGGGCGTGCTGCGACTGCCCATCACCCCCTGCTTTTTTCCCTTGACAACCAGTTCCCAGGCTGCTGGCTCCAAGCTGTTGTTGCATTCCTACAGCATCCCGCTCCCCAAGGGCTCGCCACCTGGGCCTGATGCTCTCTGTTACCACAATGGCACTTCTTCTGCCCTGTCTCTTCAGATTATACAGGACCCTGAGTTGATGCTAATCTGGCTTGCTTTTCTCTGGGAAATATCTGTGGCACAATGCTGTAGGTTATGCTAAGATGGAGCCATGCCAGCATGTCCATTACTTTGTGTTTCTAACCATTTCAGTCATCACTGTGGTCCATTTTTTGGTCTATTTTGGTCCATTGTTTTCTGTCTCCTACACACTTTATCATCATCAGCATCGCTATAATACTTGTAGGAAACCAAAACTAAAAAAGGAAGATTCGAAGAAACCGTATTTTTCTAAATTTTATATGCTTCATGGTGATTCATGGTTATTATTACATGGTCTTGGAGTGAACTCAGAGAGTAACTGTTGTAGTACCTGTGTGTTCAAATTGGTATTTTTTTAGTTACTACAAACAGCAGCAAAGAACCCTATGAATGGCCAAATCAGTGTGTAATCAGAACAACCATCTCCTACCCAGTTAGTATTATGAAGACTTATTTTTTTAGCATATACTTGTCCCTGGAGAACTGGTGAGGTCTCTGAAAGTGTCCCAAGGCTGCAGGCATAGCAAATGTGTTCCCATGAGATACACTGGGAATGCTACAAAATGTTTTCCTTTTTCCACAAGTATGACATGTAGATGTCATGGTCTGGTTACCTGACCACTGTGTATAGTGTTTTGCACTGGGCTGTCTTGGTGATCACAGTGTTTGGGGTGATGTGGGTTAGATGCCAGCCACATAAACACCGCTCTTAGGATCTGAATGTTCCATTTTGTTCTTCCACACTTTCAGGTTGGCTTTGAGTTGAGAAAAAAAAAAAAAAAAAGGTTTGTGGGATGCCACAGGTGATGAACCTTACAATGAAAGGAGTAATTTCCCATTGTGTTTCCCCAAATGGTCCAAACGAAATATGTGAATTTTTTAGTATATTCCTATTTCCATGCAAAATACAGGAGAACAGTGTTTGGAATTCAACTCTGTCAGTTTTTAGAGGGAAGATATAAGATCATTCATTCATAGGTGCTAAAACTATCTCTTTTGCCCCATTTTGTCTGAGGATTAAATTAAATCCTTTTTTTTTTTGCCATTTGTGATGTTTTTTCATTCATGTGTTTAACATTTTGGACTTCCAGATTCATGAATAGCAACACATCTAAAGACACATTGAAAAAAAGCGAGTCTTGCAGCTCTGTTTTCTTACCATGCAAAGGGAAATTCACTTTCAAAATCAACATTTAAGTAATGGCACAGATGCATACAAGCAGGGAAATAGACAGCTACAATGGAAATGTGCCACATGTCTCAGAACACATAACCACAACAGGGTGTCTCTTTTATGACTTCCTTAATGCACTGCAATATGCCTAGATATCAAAGGACATATGGTATATTTTCCCTTTAATTGCACATTTCTTTGCTCTTGTGAGTTACTCACAACCTTAACATTATTTAATTGTAATTTAGATGCATAAATCTCAGTCATCATCAAGAGTTTCAAATGCAAATATGTTTCAATGAGATCTTGCTTCCACCTCTATTCCAACTTTTGTCAGTGTAGTCTTTTTTTTTTTGTTGATGTGCATTTGAGTATGTCATATTTTTTGGACAGAGAAGAATGCAGACAGAGGAGGATCAGTCCTTTCCAGAAAGAATTTTTCTGATGTTTCCAACTCATATTTCTTAGTAGCAAGTTGTTTTCTGCCACTTTTATTATCTGAATTTCCACAGTGTCATGGACATTTCCATCCACAAGGAGGCAAATACAGAATGCTGATTCAGCAACATTTTCAAATGTACATTTAACATTAAAAAAAATTAAACCTAACATTTATGAATATATATATACAGGAAAGAGGACAGCAAAGAATTTCACAGTAGTACCACTTCCTTAAAAACCTTCATGACTAAAGGTCTTGGTATGAAAGTTAAGAATTATTCCTATGAGCCAGGTGTTTCTTGGGCAAAGCTTTTAACATCTTTTGTTGTGAGAACACCTAATTTTGTGCACTCACTTCAACTGACAGAAACCCACCCACTTTCTTTGCTATAGTAAGGATGATAGCTCAGGATCTGCTGCTGATAGATAGGACAGTGGTGAATCTGAGCGTCTTTTTCAGGGTAGACTACTTTTTCATCTTCAAAATAAAAAAAAAATGGGGGGGTGTTTATGCTGGTGTTTTGTAGCATCAGCAATACCATCAGGTAACAGAGCAGGTCCCAAGGAAGAAGGGTCTTTCGGTAAATGAAAAAGGAAGATGGCAAAAGGAAAAAATGCCATTTTTGGTGTAGTATTTCTTTACCAACTGAACTTGGTGATCTCGTAACTTCTCTGGGATTTTCTGCATGCCCAGTCTCTGCATTAATTCATCTTGTGGCAAAATGAAGCTTGCACCTGAAGGTCTGCCTGTGTAAATGGTTGATGTTCAAATTCTGTTTTTTTAAAACCCAGTAACTTGCTATCAAAATACACAACAATGTCAGAGTGGTTTTTAGTGTAAATGGTGCTTTTTGCTACCTGAAAGAGATGACACTAACAGGATAAATTTTTCTTGAATTTATTCTGCCAGCTTCTTGCCTGGGTCTTTCTTCCCCAATTTTGTCACTTCTATTCTGCATTGACTATTGTATGGAATAATAATAAAAAGTAGTACTTGAAATGCAAGCCTATAGGTTCCTGTATAAAATGAAGTACTCAGACAGCACTGCATGCTACAAGGATATTGGTGGCTCTGCCATATTCCAGAGAGGCAATAACAAACGCAGGAAAAAAAATCATTGGGATGCTAAACTTTTATTCTACTACCTGTCATTTTAGTCTGCAAATATAAATATTTAGAATAAATAAGCTCACAGCAGGTTCAGCAGTTTCCATTAATGGGAGTAAGTGTAATATCTGCGATGAGAAAATCTTTCCATGTCCTGATTTTATTCTTCAAAAGGGAATCTCCAGCTACTAGGAACATATGCTATAAATAAAAAATAGCAGAACATCTAATCTAAGCCTACTTAGAGCTGAAAATTCCTCAAGTAGTCTTAGAGGTTAATATTTTATTTTAAGGCACAAGAGCAAAGTGCTACAGTTCACTAACTTCTTCAGTCTTTGAATGTTGAAAGCAAAGCAGAAAAGACAAACATGAGAATGCACTGCCAAGCCATGCTGAAGAAAAGACAGCAGTGATCTTGACGATCACTGAACTTTCATATCTGTTAAAAGGCAACGCATTTGCAGTGGAGAGTCATACTGTTCTTCTGGGGACTCCCACTTCTGCATCATCTGCATTATCTCCTGCATCTACCTTCTGAAGACTCATGACCATGAAGGACAGAGGAGATGACTGAACAGCTGGAGGGCAGTACTTCCACCTTGTCACAATTCCAATCAACGTCCTGAGGGATTATAGAAAGTGCAAATTATGTCGAGTGCAATTTCCGAAAGTCTGATCCCATGAGGTAAAGAAGACCCCCCACCGCCCCTCATTCTGCTGGCAGTGCTCTTTCCAGTGCTGTCCAAGATGCTCTTGGCCTTTCTGGCAAGGGCACATTGCTGGCTTACACCCACCTTGTCCACCAGGACTCCCAGGTGCTTTTTTTGCAAAGTCATCCCTCAGCATGAGCTGGTGCATGGGGTTGGTCCTCCCCAGGTACAGGAATTTGCTCTTCCCTTTGTTGAACTTCATGTCTGACTATTTCTTCAACCCACTGAGGTCATCCAAGAGCGATGGTGTATCAACAACTCCCACTCTTGTAACGTCTGTGAACTTGCTGAGGGTCCGGTTCCCTGCTGTCATCCAGGTCAGTAATCAAGAAGTTGAACAGCCTTGGCCCCAGTAGTGACTCCTGGGATGCATCTCTGTTGACTGGCCCCCAGCTGGACTCCATGCTGCTGATCACAACTCTGTAAGACTGATGGTTCAGCTGCTATTCATACACCTCGCTCATGTAGTCTGTACCTAGATCAGTTTCCCTGTGAGACTGTACAGGAGATCATGTCTAAAGACTTAACTAAGGTTAGTTAGTTAGTAAATATTAGTGAGATTATTAAAATATTCCCTCTCTGCATGCTCAGACAGTGTCTCTGTATTCCTCCAGACTGCCTGTCCTTGCTTCCACCTCTGGTATGCTGCATTTTTATGTCTGGGTTTTGTCAGGAGCTCCTTGCTCATGTTTATCCATGCAGACTCCTTGCATCTATGCAAATGCAATCTACTCAGGATCTACTGCTGATAGATAGGACAGTGGTGAATCTGAGCCTCTTTTCCAGGGTAGACTGCTTTTTCATCTTCAAATTGTTTCTTGTTTCTTTTCAAAAAGGAGCAAAAAGGAGGAGAAGGATGATGCTTCGTGTGAGTACAGTCTGTGAGAAGAGTGTCCCCAGGGCAGAGGAGGTCTGCTGTGAAAAACAGGAGACCACATCCATATGGGGAGAAATCTGGCCTGTAGGGATCATGGCTGCTGGATATGCCACTGAGGAAAGCAGATGTGCAACTGTTCCAGGCAGGCAAAATGATGACAAAATATTGGAGTATTCCCCTGGCATGTGAGGTGTCCTCCTGCCTGCCCAGAAAGATCTTCCCTCCTTACCCACAGGAGTAGGCACACCAAAAGGTGGTGGGAAGGTTGAGGTTCAGGAGAAGCAGGGAGCAGGCACAAATGCACTTTAATTACAGTGTCCAGAGTTGGTATTTGCAAGGCAGGAATTGCAGGCCTGTATCTTAAAATGAGGGCAACAAGGGATGTACCCTAGAAATAAGTAAACTGCCTCTGAACTACCCTACAAATAGGAATTTACTGCAATTTTTTATGAGCAACATAGAAAAAATAGTAACTATGTTGATTTCTAGTATTTATTTAAGGATGTAGCAATGCTTTTTACCACTCTCTTTTCCTTTTATTCAGCATGAAATTTTAAAGCATGCGTCTCAAACAAAAAATACTTTAAAAAAGTGTTATCCCATAATGGCAATATATTGTTTTGCAAATAAAATAGCAATATATCTTACTATTAAGTCAGTCTGAAAATGAAGTTGAGTTTCCTCTTGGTATCAGTAAGAAAAATTCTACGTTGAAAGGCTATTTAGAAGCCTTGCTGATGGGAATGTGGGCCATAATAATACTTATGCCTTTTTTACATTGATTCTATAGGAATAAAAATTGAGGGGTTTTTTTTCTAGACTATAACCTTCATTATTAAATACTACTAGTCTTCTAGTAATGACAAAATGTGGTTTTGTGTAATTTTCTAAATACATTCACAGTCTAGCTATTAGCGTGTATATATTTTTGCAGGAATGAGGTACTATTGCTCAAATAAATTCATTATGCCATTTTCCAAATGCTGTATTCTTTCTTAGTCATTCCAAGTGGGCCTTTGATTCTGCCATACATGATGCATCATTTTACCCTGCTGATTTAACTATTGAGAATAACTCAGTTTGGAATAATTATCTTTTGTAGAATTCATTGTTTATGTATTTATGGAAAAGAGTAAGCACAGACTTTATTTTTCTTTATGTTTGTCTTTCTCAGACTTCCTCATACTATTTGGTCAGCATCAGCTTGGAAAGTGGATTAGTTACTGGCGAGGAAAAGAAATCATAACCCATGAATGAAGAATTGAGGTAACTTTGCTCTCTGGAGAACAGAAACAAAAAAAATTAAAATTCATCAGAAGTTATGACAAGGAGAGCAAAGTGGAAGAGAGAGTGGTGAAATCTGGTGAAGAGAAGCAGATTAAACCTTCTATGTTTATTGATATTTCTTGGTTCAGACCTAATTTTTGTTAGCAAAGTAATGAATTTTTAGGCTAGAATGGGACAAAATTTTAATGGACTGACAATGTGACATGAAATTGTGTATGAAAACTTTAGTTTGCATAATTTAAAATGAAAGTTTTATGAGCTCTGGAACATGTAGAATTGATGGCTAGATTGTATGTACCTGCTAGTTCGGACTTTTTAAAAGAGCAAACATTTTATATTAGAAGTATGAAATCATAGTCTGTTATTCTTACTAAATGACCAAAGATACCAGGTTTTGTCTTCGAAAATAATACATAGTTTTCTGTATTTACACATGTAATAATTTACCCTGTGTGTACTTTACAAATAAAATAGTCACAAAAACTGTAGTTTGATGTTGGTTGTGATGTGCCAGAACTCTGGGCACAGGTAAATTATAAGGAGAATATTTATCACAACAAGGTTGTATAAAAAAGGGATGAGTTTTGTACGTAGTGTACTAAAAGAGCTTTTCTTTCTTGAGTGCTGGATAAGAAGATACATTTCTGCCAGGAAAGAACTATATGTGTTCCTGTAAGACCTCTTTTACATCAATTTGTTAGTGTTGGTAGGAGAGCGTCTTTGAGGGAGACTGACTAAGCAGGGGAGGAGGGGTTACTTATGTTGTACTTCAGTCATGCTTGAGACATTCAGCTCAAAATCCTTGTTTATTTATCACTGACCCTTATTATTAATTTAATTTCTTCAGTCCATTTTCAGATCTGACACAGTGCTGGTCAGTTTTCTTTCTTTTCTTTTTGCATTTATTTGTGTCTTCTAAGAAAAAGGTTTTATGAGGGGAAGTGCCAAGTTTCAAACAACTGAGAAAGCAACGAAGTTATTATCTGCTCTTGAGACGTTGACTCTACCACTTGTTTCATTAGTCTCTCTCAGAAGTTTTCAAAGCAGCCATCTTGACCTTTATTTCTTTCTACCTGTGCCTATAAAAGGAGCTTCTCAAAAATGTCTGTAGTACATCTGCCTCATTCCCACCAAAATACCTATGAAACCAGTGATAGTGTTTAAGTTGTAGTCTGGCATTATCTTACCACCTCATAGTAAGTAAACCTCATAGCCAGCTGTTACCAAAATCCATGTTTTTCCTTCAGTCCTCTCTACATTCACTTGTGTTCCCACTCTGTCTCCTGTGCCATCACTTTTACTTGTCTGATCATGTAGATTAAGATGTTTATGGAAGCTAAATTGGCAGAAAAACAATTGCCTTTCTTTAGAAGCGCTTTTCTGCCTGTTCAGTTTCACAGATTGGGAGCAAATGAGTTTCAGTGTCAAAGCAAGGGAAGATGATTCATGGGGCAGAAGAGTGGAGCAGCTTTACCCTTCTTTGTCAGCAGTTAACTTTTAGATCATCTTAGCTATGACTGCACCTATAAACAGTGAATATACCGAGAATACTACTTACCACACTGATCTGTGCTGACTTGCTATCTGCTATCAGGGCTCTCATGTCTGTAACCACCTCATTTCCTTTCTTTTCTACTTGGTTGTAAGCTTTTTGTCCACAGGCTGCCTATCTGTACTGTATTTGTAAACTACAACTTTTGCAGCTTCAAAACTTTTTGCTGTGATGTTTACCATACCTTAGAATTTTCCCTTCTTAACAGGTGTCAGACATTATTATTTCGAATTTGGGGAGGATGACACAGCCTTCACATAGCTGTTTGCCAATGTCCTTGTGAAAAGACTTATTATTACAACATCTCCTCTGCATAACATAAATAAATACTGGGGATAAGAAAAATTTATCCTTAGTTTAACAGGATGGAATTTGAGGGCTGGATACAGCTGTGTTGGGTACACGGAAACAAAAATGTCACCAAGCTTCAAGAGGACAGCACTGTGAGGAGATTGTATGCACTGGTTAATCACATCTGTTTGGCTTTTGCAGGTATTGCTACCAGTTATTGCACCACTATACATTGCCTTACAAGCATATGGTACATAGGAGACCTTTAAAATTGAATTTATGAAGATAATTGAATAACTATGAATTTATGAAGAATATTGTGAAGATGGACACTGTGGTTTGGGAGATCGGTACTAGGACATGAAGGCTTCTACACAACTGTTTTGAATATAGTTAAGGAATTCTTAGGGGCCCAGTGGGAATCATTTTGATTTTTCAAAATTAGTGGTCCTTTTTTTTTTTTTTAAATCATCTTTTAGGTGTCTGTTTGCATCTTGTCATTAAGAACCAGCCACTTGGATAGCACAAGTTGCTCTTTACTAATTCCAATGGCAATAGGCAGACTGAAAGGGACAAGAAAGACTAACCTACAGATCCGATTCATCAAAACAAATGAGGATGATATTGGAAATATTTCTGGAGACTTGAAAGGCAACTTTGGGCTTAAATCTCTGCTGCCATCCTCCTTCCCTGCCCTAGATGCTACCTCTTGACATGTCAATCTCATAAAAGAGACCCCTCTTCCAAACATGTATAAGCCAACATTTTTGAACATTTGCCTCTACAAGGAATATTTTCCTTCAGATGAGGACTGAATGAAAGCAAAACTGCATGAAAATTCACCATATTGCTAGCAGAAATGCCTAGAGCATACATGTCATCTCACTGTACGGGTCCATATGACCACTAAGCCAACTGGTCATTGCTACCTGCCCACCATGAAGCAAAGGTCTTACCCCAGGCTGTGCTCCCACTGACACTTCTGTGCTGGCCTTGCTGCCTGGCTGGCGTGTGGTAAACCAGGCTGGAAGCCCTGCAGGGCAGAGACATAGGCCAGGAAAACCAGAGAAGGTTTCTTGCAGTGTCTCACCCAGGCCAGGTGAGAGCCAGGAGAGACTCAGAAAAAGGGGGAGCAATTCAAAGAGCAAAGCCACAGCACTGACTTAGATCAGCCTAAACTCTCACGTTAGTGTGTGCTACTGGGTGATGGCAGAGTTACTCACCAACACAAGTGGTGGTGTTTAACTTTGCAGTCTTCTACTCTTCTACACTGTGATGTCCCCATCACACCTTCTTGGTTTCCTGTCCTGCTGGGACCTGCCTGTACTTGCCTCTTATTCCCTAGTTTTTGCCTCAAGAGTGTAGTTAATTGGATTACTGTACATGTTCTCTGCCTGATTCCCAGAAGACAGAAAGCAAGGAAGCCTTAGCTCCCATCTGCTTTTCCCATCCTCTGAATATACTTTTTTTTTCACTGTAAACAGTGCAGGACACCTTTCTTGCCATGCTCATTTTAATTTCGAGAAAATGCTGATGGAACCTTGTCTGCAGGATTGGTGGAGGTGTGTTGGCAGTTGGACCACCAGGGATACTGTCAGTTGACAAAGTCATGGCACAGGTGAGAATGGTCATAATCAGCTCCTCAGTAAACCCAGGTGAAGCTTCTGCCCACCTTCTGCATCTCTTCTAAATGAATAAATGCTACTGATCAGGTTTTTTTAGTGGTATTATATTAGAATATTTTTTTAGTATTAAACTTCAGAGAGGCAAAGATAATCATTGAACCACTAAAAATATTTATTCTCTAGATAATACAAGAAGAGAAAACACAGGACTAGAAGTTAGTCTTGCACACCAGACCATGGGGATACTCTTCTATTCACCAGGAAGCTGACAGCGATTTAGATGCTAAAAACTGGAAAAAGTTTGGAATTCCATTTGAGAGAAACTCTGTGCATGCCTTTTTTTTCTTCTCTGATGTAAAGAAATATGTACCAAACTTTGGCAGTTCTTTCAAACAGAGTTTCTTGGCTGTTTTTGCAAAAAACTCTGCCAAACTCGGCCATGGCATTCCCAAAATGCTGAATATAGACCTACGTGGGTTAGTGAAACAGTCTACATCCCAGCTTACTCAGAATGCTTCTACCATGGACAGAATTTGAGTTCCTACAATTATTGCTCACAGGAGTGTGTTGAAGGTATTGAAATTTTTGTCCTTTCCACAGCTGTCGATCAGAAGAGGTTTTGGCAAACAAGAGTTGCCAGAATAGTTTATGTAAAGAAAAAGACCTTTATGGCATGAAAACCATTGAGAACTGCTGTTCTCATGCATTTATGTTCCTAGATACCCTAAGATGAAGTCCTAAAACGTTAGCAGAGTCTAACTAGGAGCTGCGAGGGGAAGTTGTTGACCTGGCCGACAGGGCCTCTTTCCTACATGAAAATGCAAAATACTTGGTAAATATACTTATTTTCATGATTTCGTTGTATGCTACACTGTAAAATCTGGTGGAAAAAAACATTGAATTTGCTATAATAAGGAGAATACAGCCATCCCAGGTATGTATTAATGACTCTATAGGAAACAATTATATAAATGGTATGCAAAATCTTGTCACAAAAATTATTCCAGGTGACACCTGTGCATTCAACTTGATGTATGAAACCTCCCCTAACATCTGGTGGTACAACGTAAGGTGACTTCTGTAGTGTCTCTGTAGATTGATAGTGCTGGGAGCTATAATGGTTGCTGCTGATTTATAACAGCGTAAGACACTGCTGGGAACATTTCATGCAGGAAGCAGTGTAGGAAGGTGTATGGCAACATGCTACTTGTGTGGGTTGTATAAGAACATTATCATTGTCTTTGAAAATGATGAAAATTATAGCAGTGTTTTATCCTGTAGTGATCCTTATCACGGTGTTTCTGACATGTTGTGGTCCCTTTGTAGCTTAATAGCTTCTGTTCCTATTGCAAGCAGAAGATACAGGCTTTATAGTATATACAAAAATTTGCATTAAAAATGTTATCAGAATGCAGTATTCTCGTTTTTGTAATAGTTACTGTAATACATCCTCTACAAAGTCTTGCCAGCAGGTTAAAGGAAGGCAATCTTTCCTCTCTGCTCGGCACTGGTGAGGCCACACCTGGTGTGCTGTGTTCAGTTCTGGGCTCCCCAGCACAAGAGAGACACGGATGTACTGGAGAGAGTCCAGCAAAGGGCCACAAGGATGGTGAAAGGATTGGAGCATCTCAACTATGAGGAAAGGTTGAGAGGGTTGGGACTGCTCAGCCTGGAGAAGAGAAGGCTCAGGGAGATAAAGTCAATGTCTATAAATACCTGACGGGGGGGTGGAAAGAGGACAGGGCCAGTGGTGCTCAGTGACAGGACCAGAGGTAACGGGCTCAAATTGAAATGCAGGAAGTTATGTTGAACATCAGGATTTTTCTTTTTTTTTTTTTTTTACTATGAGGGTGATGGAGCAGCAGAGGGTATTGCCTGTCTCTAGGTCTTCCACTTGAGTAACAAATTTTAACAAGTGTGTACTTTGAAATTCAGTGTGCATTTTCTCTCTCCCAATATGGTAGTCCAGCAAGTGAGTGTGAGTTGCATGTTTTGGAAACAGCACAGAAAAAGTAGGGAAGGGAACAACATGTAAATGCATTTTCCCAAATGTTTCAAGAGGGCAAATAATTCATTTAGGTTACATGAATGCTTTTGACATTAGACTAATTTTCAGTTTTAACATTTGTTCAAAGTTTAAAATACCCCTCCTTCCCCCTTTAAATATGAGAACAGTGTGAGGGAGGGAACAAGAAGGGAAAAAAATCTTCATATTTTTATTAATGACCAAAAGAAAAGACAAATCCAGGTATTCTTTGCAGATACTTTTTAATTTTTCATCAAGTAAACCAGTTTCTTTGAAATATCCATGGAACCAAAATAAAGAAACAAGATTGCAGTTTCAGGTTCAAAAATCATTATCTTTCTATGCTTTTATGCTCTTTGTGTATGAAGGGTGAATCAAATTATGAATTCCCCGTGGAAGACCAGCAGTTCAGCTAAAAAACATGCACCTGCTTAATCCAAGATGATACGCGAGCATAGAGAGGTGGAAATGAAGCACACCACTCCAACAATAGTTTTCTACAATGTGATACTTGTGAGGATAAAGGAAAACAAGGACACAACCTTGTCATTGGAAGGGAAGTACATCATTTGCCCTGGTGAAACTGATTTGCTATGTCCTTTTTCCAGTCAGCACTGGTTTTTTTGGTTTGGGTTTGGTTTCTTTTCTTTCTTTTTTTTTTTTTTCCCCAAGAAAAAAACTAACTGTGCTGTAGGTTTATTTTCTCAACAAATTTGGAATAATCACCAGAGTGTTAATTCTTGAGTGTTCTGTTTTCTTTTAGAAAGAAAAACTTCTAAGAGCTTCATAACTACGAGTTTATTAAATGCTGAAAAATACAATTAAATACAGTACATATTCTTAAATTTTGAAAAGTGCCTGATGGAATATAGTTCTGGCTGACATCTGAGTTTGTTTTATATTAGGGTACAGTGTGAAAGAACAGGAAGATATCCTATATGCCTTAATGAACTTTCAGTCTCTGTTTTAAGGAGGTAAGGGAACACCAGCACCAGTTTTAATTTGTCTGCAGTTGGATTTTAGATTTTACTGGTGTAGTCTGTGTTACAGCTTTTGCTCAGCCTTATTGTGGCCAGTGTTAAGTGATGGGAAGGAAATGCAGCTCCATTTAGCCCCTTTGGCAACTCCACTCTTGGTTACCAGGGGTCTTTTAATTGGCTTTTGTCTGATTTATAAATCTGATTATGCCTGTTTGCATTGTTTTGAAATGCTTTACAATATTTAGCTGCACAGTTTTTGCTGTGGAATGTAACTAAATAGATTGGAGCATCACAATTGGAAATCCGTGGCATTAATCATTTTGTTTTACTCAGATTTTTTAATGCAAAAGATATTGAAATTCAGGTTACAGAAGCAGATAAGGGAAAAAGATTTAAAGTCACAGAACAATTATGACAGCATAGTATTTTTGAAGCTCTAAGAGGCAGTAATGGTCCACAGCGCACAGAACTGCTGAATGAATTAGTTTCTTTCTACGCTGAGTTTTGTAGTTTTCCTGAAACATGATGGAGCTAGAATTGTGTTACTCCCAATTTTTGTGCTGTGTAAATAGGCGTATATTTATCTATTTTTTTCCTTGCACATATATTTGCCACAAAAAAATTACTGACATGCTTTCCAGAAGCTGATGATTGGCCTGGGTTAGTGGTGGTACAGGACATGTAAAATCTGTCAGAAGCTTTTTTTCTCCTTTTTTATTGTAATTTTTGCAAATAGGATAATTACTGCTCAGTGGTACTATGAGTCCAGTAAAGATCTTATTTGTGTTCGGTTTCATTTACTAAGTGTTGCAATGCTATACGTTATTCATGAGCAATATCAATAAATAAATAAAATAGCAACGTCACTTTACATAATGCTGTATTATTATAGGCCACTGCAGCTTTAGTGATAAAACTCCTTTCTTTTAGTGAGTTTTACTGGATAGCAAGTGGTATCCAGTATAACTTCATAGTATAGTTCTGTAATTCTTAAAATGTGAAGTCTGAGGTCAGTTGGTTTTAGTGTCTTGTGTTCCATTGAGAATATATTTGTGCCCAATGGCTAAGCTTTAATACTGTGGATCTCTTTTGTAGAGGCATTTTTACTGTACGTGTTTCCTGTTACTGTATATTTTCTATTAATGTCTATTGCTCATGCCCATTCCTCCCTTCTTTTTTCCTTTGTTCACTTAGTTTTCTGACCTACCTTTCTCACTTAGAGCCAAGCTTGTGAGGTGTGTGTGCTTTCCAGACCTTCCCACCTCATCAGATCACTTCCAGCTGAACATGAGCCAGCTGTGCCCAGGTGGCCAAGAAGGCCAATGGCACCCTGACCTGTATCAGCAATAGTGTGGCCAGCAGGACCAGGGCAGTGATTGTACCCCTGTACTCAGCACTGGTGAAGCCACACCTCATATCCTGTGCTCAGTTCTGGACCCCTCACAACAAGAAGGACATTGAGGTGCTGGAGCACATCCAGAGATGGGCAGTGGAGCTGGGGAAGGATCTGGAGCACAAGTTGTTTTGGGAATGGCTATGGGAGTTGGGAGTGTTTAGTTTGGAGAAGAGGAGGCTGAGGGATGCCCTTATCTCTCTCTATAACTACTTGAAAGGAGGGTGTAGCCAAGTAAGAGTTATCTCTTCTCCAAAGTAACAAGTGATAGGACAAGAGGAAATGGCCTCAGATTGTGCCAGGGGAGGTTTAGATTGGAGATAAGGAAAAATTTCTTCACTGAAAGGGCTGTTGAGCATTGGAACAGGCTGCCCAGGGAAGTGGTTAAGTCATAATCCCTGGAGGTACTGAAACAACCTGTATGTGTGGTATGAGGGATACAGTTTAGTGATTGACTTGGCAGTGCAGGGTTAATGGTTGGACTTGATGATCTTGGTGGTCTTGTCCAACATAAATGTTTCCATGATTCTTGGGGTAGCTTGGGGTTCCTCAAATCAGCTGGCACTGCAGGTGTACAGCCAGACAGGAATTTCTCTGCTGGGACTTCACCTGTCTAACTATTAGCTCTCTTGCTATTAGTAGCTCAGTGTAGTCAACCAAGCCTAATGTTTTATAACAGGATAAAAGTATAGGCCCAATTTTTTATTATGCCTTCCTGTTGCACTTTGAATGTTTTATAAGGTTTTAAAGCTGCAGGGTACTGTACCTCATGGAACAAAGACTTTGATGTATGCAAATCTGTATATACATTGTGACCTGAATATCTGAAAGAGGCACCCTCCCTAAAAAGATCATCAATCAAAAGAGAAAAAACAGGGCAGACTGTAACTTTGACTATAAACAAACAAACTAAAAAATCTACTCAACTTGCAACCAAAATGTAGGTGTGGTTACTGCTGTTATTAAATAGTTATCTGTGATTTCACTTGGTCGTTTTCATTAGTAAATAAATACACATTTACGACTCTTATTCACTTACTTAGTCTTTTTGGTCATGTATTCTATTCCTGCATTTCCAACTAGGAGAAAACAAAGGATTATGGACAGATTAAACACACTTGAAGCATATTAGATAGATTTTATAGAGGTACAGGAAGCTGAAACCATTGCTGTGTGTGAAACTGACTTAAGATATATGGACTTAAAAAATCTGTCTTCAGAAGAGTTAAGGCCTGCTGTATGGACAAAAATTTTGGGGGGTGGGTAGCTTTACGGAGGGTGGTTTGTGTTTTAAATATGCTATTTGAAAGCCTCCAGAAAGCTTAGAACAGCACAGACTGATTCAGTGCCCACTGTGCAGGTCTCAGCTGTTGGAAACAGGTTATGCAGAGCAAACTATGGACAGTATCTATATAACCTAATAGCTCCTGGGAAGGAAATCTGAGCTGCTGTTTGCTGTAATGCTTTCCTATGCCTGGAAGGTAAAGAAGGTGCTTCTACATGAATGTCAGATGAGCTCATTCATGGGTTATTTGAAGTAGTGGAACAGGTCAGTTTGCCAAGGCCAGGTGGTCGTGGAAGGAACAGTTAGATGTATCTTCAGCTGACTTTGAAAAGTAGTTACCACACTTAGCAGTATCCCCTGGACAAGGTCTTGGGGTAAAAAAAGCATGTAGACAAGAATGATGACTTAATTCAGAGTTTTTCAGTGTATGGGGGTTTTTTTGATGTTCGCATTTAGAAGAGAGATTTTTAAAAACCCCAAAACTCTAGGTAATGACAAAAGTAGCCTTCCTTACATGCTGAAACCTGTTCAGTTATGAAAAATAGCTTTCAAGTTCCAGATTATTTTTTCCTTTTTATTCTGAATGACTTTTTGCATTTTTCTTAACTTTGTTAATAAAGACTGCGTACTGGGTTGCTATGATAACACATTTTTCCAGTGTGGAAAAAGGACTCTTCCAGGACTCTTCCTGTTACTTCCTGTGCAGTTTCATAGAGTGATGGGTGCCTCTGCTTTGTTTGGAGAGAACACTTTAGCTTTTTATTTTTTTAAAGATATGCATGTTTCTAAATCTGCTGGGCTTTGTTCACTGGACTACAGATTTTTTTTTCCTCTTTATTATAATCATGCTATGCCTTTTCTTGTAGTCCATTTCATATTGCTTGCTTTGCTCCTTGATTTGTGTATTTCTTTCTCTCACTATGCTGTATTTTTTACTTCATATTTTCACACACTGCTGTGCTTTGCAGCTTTAGTGCATACATTTCTGTTGTCTTCAGCTGTTTCTTTTTGCCTCTTTCAGATCCGCTTTCACTCCTGAGCACTTGCATGGGGGTCTCAGAGATTCCCTCAAAAGTTCAATGGCCGCAAGAAGATAAAAACTTGGCTTTAAGTAAGAAGCAAACTCCACTGTTCCTGAAGTCCAAGAACAATAGACATGATGCCTTGCTTTGCATTGTCTTCCCTTCTGCCATCAGTCACTGCTGGTTTTTGCTGAAACTGAAGCATCCCAGTCTCCTGGTCTCTGTGCATCCTTTGGCGTGTAGGAGGTAACTCACTGTACCCTGTGTGTTACTTTGTGTGTGTAACACAGTTTCATATGAGTAAGAAGTGATGTAATTTGGTCAGACTTGGCTGATTTGTAGAAGGTACAGAGGATGCTCACTCTTGTGTTATCACCTCTTCCACCATCTTCAGGAAGCTTGCTCTGACACTTGGAAACTGTGATCATTGCTGCTGCCACCTCTTCGAGATTTTGGGCTGATTTGTCCTGGAAAAGGATAGGCATGGCAAGTGGTGAGCAATTTCTCTTCTCTAACTGTTTCTGTTGCTGCTGACAGCAATATAAAGCAGTAACGCTGTGAAATCAAGCAAGGTTGTCACTCAAAATAGTCAAAAAGAGGAGTGTTTCCCTTTCTTGTCTACGTTCCTACCTGAAAAAGATAGTTGTGAGGGAAGTTTAATCCAAGAGTAATTTTTTTTTCTCCTAATATTTTTTGGACTTTGTGTTTTTTGTACCACTTTAATGAACCAAACAAGAGGTCCTGGGTTTTGCAATTGCTTATGTTGTGCTCAACTTGGGCAGATATAAGCAGTACCCCCTAAATTCTATAGGTAAAATAAAGCTTGAAAAAAAACCATGCTTCAGAATGTATTGAAATTTAGCCCAAACTTGGCTATGATATACAACGACCTCAAAGCAGAATTACTGAAGGTCATGGTCAGCTCCCTATCACACGTGGAAAAACTTTCAGTTATATTCTGAAATTTATTTTTAGAGCTGTGTTGTGTGTATTCTGTCACGATTACACTTGCTTTACAAGGGGGACCGAGTTCCACGTCCTCCCTCAGCCTTTCTTCAAGTCGAGCCCCGGGCATGAAGGTCAAACGGGACAACTTTGTCCCCTTCATCCTTACAGGTCCGTGCTGCTTTCGCCGTCTCGGCCCGTCGGCAAGCTCCTATCAGGACACGGCGAACTCTCACACTTGCCGGAGCTGCTTTTGTTTTGGATGGAAGCCCCAAGGGCACCTGCAGCCCAGGTGCAGCCGGGGGTGGTCTGGCGCAGGTAGGCGGGCCGGAGGCTGGCACGGCGGGAGGAGCAGCTCTGCCGCGGCCACCCACGCGTCACCCCCATCCCGGCGCTCCGGGCGCGTCCCCCTCCGGCCACCCGGGCTCTCTGCGCTGCCGCCGAGTTCAGCACGGCAGAGGCGCTGGGGTCCGCATGGCTCCATAAACACGGGCGGGCTCAAAGGGGCGGTGGGGCCGAGCCGGGCGCCGCCGCAGTAGGACGCGCTGGCGGCGTGGGACCGCCCTTCTTCCCTCCTCCTTTCCCTTGCCCTCCCCTCTCGTCCCCTCCCTCCCTCCA
>VZRS01008644.1:190846-268133 GCA_013398055.1 Ifrita kowaldi | reverse complement strand
GGCGGCGGGGGTGGTGGTGGTGATGGTAGTGGCGGTGTGCGTTTCAGGTTGGTTGTCTGCCCCAAACTTCTGGGAACCGGCGTGTGTCTGCCTTGCAGGGCACTGGCAGCGTGACTGGATTCAGTCGGGTAGCGCTGGGGATGCTTACAGCCTGTCTGGAGGATGGATCTGGAAGTCTCTGGATAAAGGCAACTTCTTACTTTGCTGGGTAGCACGAGGAGCAGGAGAAGTAACTAAAAACTCAGCGGCCAACTTGCCATGCTATGTGACTTGAAAAAGACTGCTCGAGGCTTTCGTGGAACTTGGATGAAGGAGTGTCTCGGGGAGGGGGGGGGTGGGCGTGGGCTGGCGACTGCAGAGCGGCTCCGTAACTCACGGAGCGGGTCAGGCTGCCCGCGCTCCTCTCCGGCCGGGTAGTCCCGCAGGAATTCTTGTCACTGGCACAACCAGGCCGGTGCGACTGCTCGTGGAACAAAATACTAGCGTGCCTAAGGAGGGCAGAGTTGAAAGTTCATCACATGTTGCTCCTTGAAACGCTTTTTGTCCTATAAACTCTCTGTGGGAAACGTAAGGGTTCGGAGAGATACCGCCCTTACAGATGTGCTTCCTATAGCAGCAGTGAAAATACTAACGTAGAAATTGCACGGTGCTGATACAGACAGCTTAATACTTTGGATAGCAACAGAGGATTAGCCAGGGCTTCTACCTGCACGTTCTCTTAAGAGGAAGAAAGTGCTGTTGGTTCTGAACTTCCCACTTCTCCCTGTTGGGCTGTATTTTAATGCTTTTTTTAAGAAAAAAGTGACTTTGCTTCCACTGGTTTTGGTCTCGCTCTGTTGAGACCCCAAGATATGTAATGACTTTATTGCTATTTGATGCTGTAATTATTTCCTGCCAGGACAGTTCTGTTGTTGGAGCATCTGTTGCAATTACTTTCAGGTCGGATATTGCTGAAAAGGATGATGGGCTTTACAGTAATCCCTGTGCTGGTAGTGCGTATTTACTTTTTTTTTTCTTCCCTCTTTTTTTTTTTTTTAATCCCAATGTCTTTATCAAAGACGTTCACCTCCCAAGGAAATATATAATGCTAATTAAAAAAAAGTCTTTAGTCAGTCAGTTTTCCTGTAGATTTCCCAGCACTCATGATGCTGTAATGTCTGGGTATTCAGCAGTCAAGGATGAGTCTAAATCCTTGCCAACTTTCCTCTGAAATGAACCACGATGGAAATATGTTAACTTTTTGTAGCAGGGCTTCCCAGGTATTCAGGTTTTGTATCTAATACTTTTGCTTTCTGGAATGTATTAACATTCAGTTAAACACCTTTCTGTGAAGGTGGATGCTCATGCGAGTTACCTGCAGTTGGGGAAGTACAAGTTAGCAAAACTTACGGGTTTTCTGTAGTGGCTTGGGTTTGATTGCATCCAGGTATAGTGTTGAATGTTATCTGACCTGTGTTGTGGTAGTAGGCAGATGTAACAAAAACAGTATTACCCCTCAGTTGCATCAGCTTGTTTTCCTTGCTCCTGGGACAATGCAGTCTTTGTATCAGAAATTCAGAGGTGCTGGAACTCTGCAGCATTGTAAATTAAAATAACTGTATGGACCTTCTTCTGATGCCAGAAGAAGCTTCAGAAGAAACACAGATGTCAGATTCAAATGGATCAATGTTTCAGGGAAACTTGTCTAAGTAATTGTTATGAGGTTATATAAAAATGTATTCTCTCTTGAGTGTTGATATTTTACCTCTGTCTTCTAGGTGGATTCCATTTTTAATTAATAATAAAAAATGCAAGATGAATAGCATTAAAGCTACAAGAGTTAGCATCATTAAAAAAAGAAAGTGGAATAAACCACCAAATTTCTTAGGCTTGAAAAGCTTGTATTTCAAACAAACTGCCAAATCTAGCCATACAGGATAAAATACAGAAGGGAGAATGCACTTAGGTTTAAAATCATGGCATTCAACTTTTGTGGCATCTGCTAAGAAAAATGCATACAGCAAACATCCTTCCCTTGAGTTTCAAAGGGAAATATTAGAGGTGGCTTGTTCTGAGGAAGGCTGGACAGCACTGCTCTTACTGGTCATCCTGAGTTACTCATGAACTGCCTGTGGCCTGGAGTGGGCATTGCTTCCACAGTACTGCAGTCTGGGGAAGTAAGGGCACCAGTGGAGCTGCCTTTGCCTCTGTGACTTGGAGGGCAGTGGAGGTCCGTGGAAATCTGGGATTTACACTGCTTTTTCTCTTTCATCTCTACCTTCCCCTTCCTCTTGCTCAGAATAAAACCAGGAGGTGGGAAAGGCAGATGACTAGATACGACTGACTCCTCATGTCTCTGAGCACAGACTGCGCAGCTGCCAAGTGCCTCTTTTCGCCTAGTTACCCAGGAAGGATCACTGAGCTTTGCAAATTCTTCTGGTCTTGAAGGACATAGACATGCTTAGGAGTAACAAGGGTTTTTCGTCACCTTACTATGGTTTCCTCTACATTGTAAAGTGCTGGTTTTCAGCAGAGCAGCAGCTGTCAGAGCAGTGCTGCTGGTATCCAAGGCCATCCTCCTGCACCAGTCCATCCCTGGCTGACCACTGCTGAAGACTTTAGCACGCAGTAGGACTCCAGCTGCTCTCACTTGGGGGTTTGGGTTTGATCTTTTGACTGTGCATACCATCAGCTCTTGGACTGAGTGGTTGGGCTATGTCCTCCCAAATGAAGGGGATTTGTATGATCTACCAAAGGGACCTTTCCTCAGTTGCCCTCTTTGTTGACAAGAACAGGTTAGCAGCATTTCAGAAAGCTTTGCATGTAGCAGTCTTGGTCTGCAGAGAGCAGACCGGCACGGTGAGTGCAGTGCCGCCTCACTACTGAGCTCCATGTGGCCTGTGCTGATGTATACAAACCTGCAAAAGTCTCATGTCATGGATCATCTACTTAACAAGAAATTGTGTCCTTGGTTAACCTGAGCCTAATGTTGGGGGGAGAAATGGATGGACTGTGCTATTAAACAGGAGGAAATAATTGGGAAGGGGAAGGGCCGTGACAAATGTCTACAGTTCACCTTAGTGTCTTTGGGCCCCACACTGCTTTGGAGAAGTGGAGGCGTAGAAAAAAGAGCATAAAAACAGCAAAAATAATGTTGCTTCTTGGTTTTGTTTACTTTTCTTGAACTTAAGTTTTTGTCACTTCTGTGTCTGTACTTTCAGACTATCCCTGGCCCTGGAATGCTCATTACAAGCAGGTGTTTAAAGGACAATTAGCAGATATATCTGCTTCTCTGCTGATAAGATGAAAAAGGACAGAACTGAACCGGATGCCAGGGATCCTCCATTGTTACCTTCAATCTGCTTAGAGCAGGGAAGCTCTCTGAAAACCTCACCTCATGCCACTGCTGCTGGTTACAGGGCTGTGGCAGCAGCTGCCATCACTCGTCACTGTGGCGTTGGCTGCCTCTGGTGCGTGTATTTCTGTTTTATGCTTTCCATTACTGCTAACACCAGTGGGCCTGAGCAAGCACGGTGTCAGCAAAGAGAAGTTGCCCTGAGTGTGCTATAATGTCACTGGTAATGTGGTGCAAGACATGGTCTCCGTATAAGGTTTCCTTTGCACCTGACTTAGAGGGGAACGGCAGCAGGTACAAGTTCTTGTTTTCTGTTTGCAGCTCAGTTGTCTTTGCCTTGTCTGTGGCAGGTTTTCCACTGCCTGCAGCTTATCTAGGCTGATAGTGGGTAACTTCAGAAAGCACAGCCACTGTTTGTGTCAGGTGGCTGGGGCTGTGTGACAAGAGGCAGGCAGGCAGCATGTGGACTCCTGCGGGTGGGAAGGAGAGAACCAGTGTGGGTATTGCAAAACTGCGACGGGATGGTATGGAGCCTGGTCTTGCTGAGTTTCTCTTAATTATATGTAGAACCTAAGGTAGGTAACCTGAAGAGGTAAGGGCTGATAAACATCTGGGTGCTTCTGCCTTCTGCTTTCGAAGTTGACCTAATACGTCTCATGCAAAGTGCTGTGAATCTCCTTCTTGATGTTCTAGTTGTTGTTTTGCAGTGGTAAAACCACATGCGGAATTCAATATTTTCATATTTGTGTCTGGTCCTTTGCTTTAGAATAGGAGGAAGCGCTGATTTTAAAATACTTCTTAGTTTATATTATGTTTGAGTAGGAGTAGGCTATCTAAAGATTTCTTGTTTCAACAGGCAGAAAATTCTAAAAATTTTTTTAAAGTATGCAGTTTCTGGATGTTGATAATCCCGTGAAGTCTGAGCATGGTACTTGTTCTTAGACCAATAGGGGCTAAATAATTGATGCTTATAACCTTTTGTATCCCAATAATGTCCTCTGTTTAGCAGGCTTCTTGGGATGGATTCTCTGCAAACTTCTCTCTTCACATTAGGTGACACTGATCAACTTTTTTTTTTCCTGAGAAAGGGTCGACAAAGCTTTGGTGGGCTTGAAGAACTAAGTCAAACTTAGGTAATAGTGAAGAAATGTCTTGTGGCATAACCAGTTGAAATTTCAGCTGCACTGTAGGACTTGATTTTGCTTTCAGGACTGAGTGTGTCTAGTAAAATAATGCCTTCATATAATTAAATGCAAAGTCATGTGGGAATTAAGATGTAAATCTTGGCAGAAGATGTAAAGCTAATGTCTAGATTTATGGTTTTCCAACACACAGGAAAAAAAAGAGATGCATTCTGCATACTGAAGCACAGAAATATTATGCTCAGTAAAATTAATGTTAAATGCTGTTCAGATGTTACAGTCAGTTGGAGTGTATAGCAAAGAATTACAGCTACAGTTTGGTGAATAGTAAACTTCTTTTAATCCTTAGGAGAGAGAGAACATGAGCCTGACTTATGTTGCTTTTGCAGTATTTAAAGGACCTTTCATCTAGTAGCAGTAAAAATAACATCATCCACACACAAGTGACAGCTGGAAGAAACACTAATTATGTTTCAGTATTCTTTTTCCTAAAGATGCTGATAAAATCTAGGCAAGCTCATGTGTTGTTATATTGAGTAGTTGCAATACCAGGTATTTTAAGTCATCTTAGAGAACGAGGTGTTTGTTATGCCATGTGATTGGAATCTGTGCTGTGCCTAGTGGGTAGGATTGTATTTACAGTTGCATATGTGAGTTTTGGTGTAAACTGCAACGCTTCTGATAACTATCAAAGATGAATAATTAGTACTGCCTTAACCATTTACGCAAAACTGAAAGGCAAATACTTTTTTCAGAATTCTCTTTGCATGAAGTTACTTTTTTGAAAACTGATGATGTCAGAAGAAAAGCCAGTATAATTTGCAAAAGGGAAAAGATCACCGCAGATGTTTTTAAGTATCTTACTGTTCAAATTGTCAGGATTAAGGTCTGTTCTGCCATCTGGATCACCTTTAGAACAAAGTCCACTAACAGATCTTTTCCACCAGTATCTTGAGGAAATAGTCTCTGATTGCAACTGAAGCAGGGTAAAAACGGCAGTACATGGAAAATCCTTGTTGCTAATGAGCAAATCTAGGGTCTATTAAGGCTGGAGAACTGGTGAAGCTCAGTGAACTTACTGTGCTGTAGGGTCAGATGATATGGTGGTAACACTTAATTTTCATAGCTTGTGTTTGCAGACTGCTTCCAGTGCACGCTTCCAGTTTGGTGGAGGCAGAGGAGATGCTTTCATTAGTACTGGCTGCTCCTAGGAGTTGCCTGGGAAATCAGAGTTCCTTGGGTGGATGTCCAGGCTAGATTAACAGCTGGGTGAAACAGCATGCCCTGGTTGGCACAGCACCTGAAGACTTTCCCTGGCAGCTTGCCCAGTGGCAGTTGCCACCTTGTCCCAGTGGAGCCCTGGAAGGCAGGTCCAGCTGGCTGATGGGTGGTGCATTACTGGGCAGGCAGTGCTCTCTGTTGAAGGGGGGTAAGTGCAGTGAGAACACCTTTATACATGGCATGCATACTAGGCACTTGACAAATGTCACACAGCTCTGGTGAGAGTTTCCGCAGTATCCGTGTAGACAGAAGTTAATGCTTCCCATGAAGGTTTTGCTGTCTTCTGCAATAAATTTTGTTTGCTCCGTCACACTTAGAGCAAGGTGGTGATCAGTGTTAAAATTCAGTGTTGATCCCTCGTTCGCTAGTGAAAAGCCATCCAGCTGAGGAGTGAATTTGCACTTTCAGAAGAAATGAAGTGAAATTCAACTTTCTTCTGGTCCCCAAGTGAGCAATGAGGAAACAAGTATCCCGTTGTAAAATTAACCTGAATTGACTGACTTTATTCTCCTCTTATTTAAAGGAGAGAGAGGTTTAAAGGGGACTGATCTTGTCCTTTGTTAGAGCACTACCAAGACACCAGTGATGTTTTTAGCAACTCTTGGTTTAAAGTTAGGATTTGTAGTTCAACACTTCAGCTTCAGATTTCCCTCTAACAGCTAAATAGCTGTTCCAGAAATGTTTAGTGCAGGGTATTGGCATACCTTCTGGTCCTTAGAAAGCCGTGTGCTGTGTACATATGGCTGCAGTGTGCCACGCACAAAACTTGCTATTTAAAGAATTTCACTCCAGTGAATACTAGGAGTACGCAAGAGGATGTGGTATAGAGACTCAATGCTTCTTGCAGTGCAGCAGGAATTGTCTTGAGAGTAACGAAGTGTTACTTTGCTCCTTTGAGGTACTATTTCACTGCCATCAGCTGAGTCCTCTGCAAATATTTGAAGCTCCTGTATGAGGTAACTTGGGTCCCGCAGAATGCTCAAGTCAGATCATCTCAGGTGTAGACAGTCCTAGAACTGTCTGATTACTCAGATAGGAAAGCGACCAAGCCTCAAGGTGCAGAGCTGCAAACCACAAAGATGCGATGGGGAAATGCTGATGGGAAATGATCCCAGTTGCTGAAAGGCATGGCCCAAGGACAAGAGCTAGTTGTTATCACAGTATCAAATAAGGCTTTGCCTTGTGGTACACAGTTTTGGCTGGGAATCCCCTATGCCTACACACAATAAAAACAGCATGTCTTAGGATTCAAGTGTAGTAAGTACACTCTGAATCCAAATGGAAACAGTAGTTCCATCTTGTAACTATGCCCAGAAAACCTTCTGGTTGCTTACATCCCCTCCAAGTATCAATGCAATGTCCAGATTTTCTTTAGATGGTTGGTATGGACATCTGTTGCTTGTTATAAAAAAAAAAAAAGGTTAACTACCCTTGCAACTGGTACAGTTATACTCTTGCTTAAGAGTTCTACTATAACTATAAAATTGTGTGGATATAAATGTATTCTCAAGGAAAGAAGCTCAACTGTATGTGCAGTTGAGGAGAACTCTTAATGCTGAAATGTACGCCTGTATTCTGTGGAAAGGCATCAGCGCTATGGGGGCCCAGTTGCTAGACTGTTAACAGATATCCATCTGGGCACCAAAATGCATTGATGAGCAGCTAGTTTCCATCAGCTTGGATAAGACTTGCTGGTTGAGCAGTGTGTGAAACTTGGCTTCAGATTTCTGCAGTTTTAGCACTTTGTGTCTAGTTCCTGGAGGAAAGGAGGGAGAGGGGACTTTGTTTACACACTTCAGAAAGATGCTTGGTGTCCATTATTCCAGACTGTTTGAAACAATAGGATATCAGTCTACTCCACCCTGCCTAGAAGAGATAGCATCATCCCTTTCCTGGCTCCCCGTGCTTGGAAAGTCTGTGTCTGTACTGGGTGTCTCAGGAGCTGGTGCCTGTTGTTAGCACAGAAAGGTGCTTAGCCAGAGAAGGGTTGGAGTTATTGAAGGCAGCAGCCTTTGCTGGGACTGTAAGCCCCTTGAGCTGTTAGTGTGACAGCGTTTTGGGTACATGGTGGAGGTTTAAAACACTGCTCGCAGCAACCCAGACAATCTGGGAAACATTAATTAATGCTGGTGGAACTGTGCCGTCAGCTGGACAGTAATGTCTGCGAGGAAAGCTGGTCACTGGCTTTGGAAAGGTAAGATGTCAGACACCAACCTTCAAAGTTGTAGGCCAGAGTCTACATGAATCTGCAGTGCAGTTTGTGCAGTTGGCAAAGATGCAGTCAGCATCTTTAAAGACCTTACAGGTAAAACATTGTGTTGTATTTTATTTAAACTGTTCTGTTGTAACATGAAGGAATATGGGGATTATGCCCTTTGAATTTTTCTCCTGACATGGAAATTAATGATTTCCATATCTGTGGGCAAAACAAGGTGTCTTTCATTGGAATTCAGAATCTGACATCTCATTGTGACTCTGCAATATCTACATGCTAGTCAGTGGTCCTGAGCCATTGCTATAAAGACCCATTAGTTTAGAAGCTTCCCTGGAACAAAGGGAAAGAGCACAGAGGGTGATTTCTGAGATATGTAATTATTTAGTTTGTGAAACAAAATGTGAATGGAATTAATTGGTTGAGGGCTTGGATGTGTGGTGAGTGACTCTGGTTGCTGCAATAGCAGTGCCTGATTGTGGGTTGGGCATTGCTGAATTCTTCTTACATCAATTAGAATCGACTTCCAAAGGTTGGAATGATTTGTTGTATGGAGTAAAATGTTTTGTGGGTGTAGTGTAGATGCTGAACAACTTATCTTGACCCCATACAGTGTAGATGAGCCCTCTGCCCTGCTTATCTGGGAAATCTAAGGACAACCACAGGTGTTTTTCCCAAGAGAAGCCTAAAATAGGCAATCTTTTTGACTTCACAGAAGATCTGTTGCCTTAAGTCGATTGTATTTAAGAACAGAAGGTAGAGATCATTATTGGGAGCCCGTGGTGAGGTATTTTGGTGTGGCCTCTAGATCTTTGCTGTAGCTTCATTCCTAAGACAATGAGAAGCACAACTAGATGTTGTCTCCAAATTGGGCTGATGTCCTTGTTTCTTCATCTCCACTACAGGAATTTGCAGTACACATCTAGGACAAGTCAAGTACCGAGTGAGGGTCATGGGGAATCAGTAGTTCTCCTGCATGCACTACAGACCATACTTCATGTGAAAACATTACAGCCCCGTCATATTAGAAGGGTTATGTAAGTCATTTAAAAGTGAAGTTACTGGGTTTCACAGCGTTTCATTAACACTTTGTGCCTCTTTAGCACTCTTTTTCAGCTAATCTGCGACATAATGCACCTTGACACAATCACTGCCTGAACAGTCTGTGTCTCTAATGATGCCTTTTTCTGGTCTGTCTTATTCAGTCCTGTAATGTGTTTTTAACACTTTTAAGTGATCTGTTCTGTGGGACTCAATAAATGGGATTAAAGAGGAAAAAACATGCTTTTTTTTTTCCCTGAAGGATGGCTTTAGAGAGAAAAACTGTATTCAAAGCTGTTGCATGGAAGTTTGGCCTTTTATTTTCCAACTTTTTAAAGATCCTAAATAGTCAAAGAAACTTGAAAACAATATTATTTTTTAATTGCCATTTAGTGTCCTATTAAAATATCCTCTTTAAAGCTTGGTCTTACCTTGAAATAACTGCCTTGAAAGCTATCCCTTCGTTTTGGGTAGCTCACTGAAAGAATGGGATTTGTTTAGGAACAGAGAGCTCGAACAAATTACTGTTGTTTTAAAACATTTTTGTTGTTCAGTTCCTGATTTGAGACCCAGAAGTCCCATTTAGCCTTGTTTTTACAATTGGTGTTAAAGTGCACTTTACTAAGATTGGCAACATACCTGATACAGGCACTTCTTGTTTTGAAATAAGCTAAATTTACCCTTCTTTGAAAGCAGCTTTTGCGACTTGTGTTCTCTTAAATGAGTTTGGTCTCATTGTGGTTGGTTCTTGCTTGTATTTTAATTCAAGAACAAAAGACGTCTTTTTATTTCCTCACGTTATTCCCTAGCCAGCAGCTCCCAAGAGCTGTTTGGTTGAGCAGTTGGGTTAGAAACCATGTAATCAAAGTGGTGGCTTAACTTGACAACTTCAGCTTCACATGTAACAGCATAAGGTGTATCTCCACTGGAGCACAAATGCCAGCTGGTTCATCTCAGGAAATTTCTGGGTGAAGCTCCCCTTCAGAAATGGCCTCAGGCTTGTCTTATGTGGTGGAGGTTGCCCTTAAGGTGGGATGCTTTTAGCATCTTTTTTTCAGTGCTGCTGGATGAAGCCCAGAGTTTCAGTTGGCAGCACAGCTTTATGTTAGCAACGTTGTGGTTTCCTTAACACTATTCCCTGAAATACAGTGAAGCCTGTGCAGGTGACATTACCTGCAGTGGCATAAACAGATCTCTGCCGTTATCCCACAGCTTCTTGTTCATGTCTCCGGTGCTCAAGAGGTTTTGGTGCTTTCTAGTTAAAATGCAGAGGTGTCTGGGAGCTGCTCCTCCTGCTAGCCTGTGTTTCTTGGCTCCTGGGTTGGATGCTAAACCAAGTTCAGAATAAGCTGGGTTTCTTCACTGATGGTGTTGGGACAGTGAAAATTTGTAGCAGAGGGATCTCAAGTTTGAGAAATGAAATGAAATTTCATTAGAAAGGCTTCTAATTTTCCATTGTTCACAGTGCTGGCATGTCTAGGTAGGGGCTGATCTGGGCGGTGGCTGCCTGAGTTTTGTAGGACTGTTACCAGGCGCCTCCTCCTGCAGGCAGGGTACCTGCATCCCCTGTTACAGGAGAAGGTAGGGCATGGGAGAAAGTGTAGATCTCAATGAGACCTCTTCAAGGTAAGAAG
This sequence comes from Ifrita kowaldi, assembly GCA_013398055.1. Taxonomy (NCBI): domain Eukaryota; kingdom Metazoa; phylum Chordata; class Aves; order Passeriformes; family Cinclosomatidae; genus Ifrita; species Ifrita kowaldi. Next base: position 257,489 of record VZRS01008644.1, on the reverse strand, counting down.
GTATAGCGTGGCTCCTTCTGTGTAGCTTTGGAGGAAGAAAGGTGTGCAGGGAACAAATGGCTGAAATAGCTGATTGTATTTTAATTGCTTTCTCTGCCAATGCAGGAAAACCAAATAACTTTCCAAAGCATTTTTTTGCCAGGACAGGCAGAATATCTAAGGACAGAAGTCGTAATTCATTGCAAAAAGGGCTGTTTTTTAATCTCCAAGAGACATCTGAGTCCTCCAGTGAAGCATGTAAGAAATAATCACTGATGGTATCTGGTCACTTTGGTTTGAAAATAGGAACAGCTTTGTAGCCCCAAAGGGCTTGTGCCTTGCTCTTACTGTCTAAGTGCATGAATAGTGAGAAAGTCGTTCCTGTTCTCTGAAACAGCTTCAGTAAAACTATCAAACAGGGTGTTCTTGGAAGTGCAGCCCAGAAGAGGGCACCTCTAGGGTTATGAGGATGTGTTCCTGCTCTTCATTTACTACATCAGTGCTGATATTTTGCTCAGATTGCCAATACCTTTTCTGTTTATAAATGCGGTGCTGAGAGGTGTTACCTGAAGCTTCGTGTTTCAGCTGTTCAGAGGTCCTGTGTTGTTTGGTGTGTTGTCTCTTCCTTCCCCCCTGTTTGCTTGTGGAGTTGCAGTGACTGCAAGACATCATCTGTTTTCACGTTTAGTTTGTTAGTATTTGCCTTCTAGTGAATGTGAAAACAGCTCTTGATAAGAAGTACTATCCTTCCTCCCCACCAAGTGAAGAATGTGGATTCATGCACTTATCTTCCTTTCTGATAGTAGCGTCTTGGTAGCTGCACGGGTCTGTTTACGTGACCTTTCCACTGGGAATCTCAAGGTTGCCATCACCTGCTGTTCCCTTATTTCACACTTGTGCAGCTGTATAAAGTGTATGAGACTTCAGGCATTGGTTTTGAAGTCTCAATACCATGGAACCTCTTCTTCTGGCACAAGAGACCTCCTTTGCCACCTCTTGGAGTCTGCGCTATTGGCTGCAGTATGGGGTTATTGCTTTTGTTTCCAGGCACAAAGGGAATATCAAAGTTGTGAAAAACTGTAATTGAGTTGCAGCAACCAGTGGTAAAAAAAAAAAGAGTGCTGTTCTCAACATCTTTCAAAGTGTTTCAGGCAATCCGCGTGTCAGTTTACTGTCCCTTTATGACATTAGGTTGTAACTGCCCAGAACTGTGCCTCTTGTGCTTGGACAAGATGTGGCTCTTCAGTGTATGGAACTGTAGCTCTAACAGCTGTTTCAAATTTACCTTCAGCTTTATCTGTGCTAGCATCAGGCATTAATAGCATTAAGCCTAGAGAAGCAGTAGTTTGTAGATTACCATAATAGTGGTTTGGAGTTATAATTTTGCCAGTGTCGCAAAGAGCTGTTGCCACAAAAAGGCTACCATGCTTTATTAAAAATCCTGCCAAATGGAATGAAGATAGGGAAATTATTGTTTGTTCCAAGGGGAACAATTTCTTACTCTAACTTATATGCAAGTAACAGGCATTATCATAGTTGAATGTTCCAATCAAGGCTATGACCACTAGGTAACTTCTTCTGTGGATGCTCTCACCAAGTTATTTTACAGTGGTCTGACTCAGTATGGATGTCCTTGTGTTGCCTAATCCTGTTGCTAGGGGGAAAGTTATCCTTTTCCAGATCATTGCTGCCCTTCTCAAATGTAAAGGGGCTACTTTGACTTGTTAATATTCGTAGTAGTGGTTTTTTGTTTACCTTTTCTTTTTTGGAGATGTTAATTAATTTGCATATGAACAGTATTGTATTTGCATAAACTTTCTAGCTGAGTCACTCTTGAGGTGATTTCCTGTCAAGCAAGTAGATTGTGCTGGAAACTCCATTCAGGTGACTGGAGGATGGGATACTTTTCCAGCAGGGTCTCCATCTCTGGTGAATGCCAACTGAAATTTCAGAACAGTAGTGCAAAACCAGTCCCAGCCCTGTAATCAAGTTGACTGGTATCAGTGTGGTTTCTCAAATGCAGAAGAAAATGTGCTTCTGATAATTTGACTTAACAGACAAATGTAGGGGGTAGTGACAAAATATCCAAGTACATGAAAACTAACTCTTAATGCATTCGAAACCTCTAAAGGAATGAAATTATAATTTTATATGCACCTTCTTGAAGAGTAGAGCTATCAGTGATGTTTTAAAGCAGGCTTATAAAAGAAAAGCCTAAAATCTCCAGTAGCAACACTTATTTGCCATCCTGAATGTAGACCTAGATCAGAGAGAAATGCTATTGCTAGCAAAATGTGGTCAGCTTTCTCTCTTTCAGTGAAATCTGCATAAGCATGTGGTGTGAACAAGGAAAAAAATGCCCTTTTTCTGGCTGATGATAAATTGTTTACCATGAATCACTGTCTAAATAAGATGGCATGAAAAGAAAATGAGAAATCTAATATGTTTTCTATAATTCTGGCTATTCATTGATTAAATTAAATGATCCATCTGTACCTAAATATAATTATAGTAAAGTCATCAGTGGAAGAGGAGAAAGCTGAGATGTCAGATGGAGTAACAGTATTTTTCTGAATATGCAACTGCCTTGTGCATCTGCCCCGTCTAGTAAAGGCTGCTTGAGAAAGGAGGAGATCATGTACATGCTGCTCTTGCAGTTCTCAGTTTGTGTCTGCTATGTAAATGGCAATATGTTGATGTTACAGAATTTTATACCAGGTTTTGTGTTGTCTTGCAATATCCACTTATGCTTTTAGATGTGGAGGATGAAAAGCTGTTTCTAAGCATGTGGTTATAGCTTGATCAGTTTTTTAAAAAGCCCCAAAACATACCCAACAAAACCCAACTCATGAAGCTTGTGGCTTTTCCTGTTGTATGCACTTAAACTCAGGCAGAAGCAGTGTTTTAGGCTGTATTGTATGGCAATATTTTGACAGCTTTCAGACTACCCAAGTAGTAAAGACTTTCATTGCAGTCTTGTTTTACGCTAGGAAAGATCATAAGTGTGCATAGAAGATCCGGGTTTCAGATACTGGATAACTTGCAAGAAAGTTTAATGCAGTCCTCCAGAAATGTTGAGGTACTCTTATTTACATATCTGGATTCTCCTGTACCTCCTCCTTCCTTTTATTTGAAAGGTCTTTGTTAAGTGAGGGTGTCTGAGGATGGTGTTTTCAGTGGTGGACTTTGCAGCAGCTGCTGTTGGAGGTAAAGGAGGTGAGACACCAGAAAGGTAGGGTTCTCTGTAGCTCCCTTGGGGGATCTGACGTGGTACAGACCGGGTATCCAGCTGGCATTTTGTATATGTGATTGTTTTGAATTCTCTGAATTTTTCAGCGATGAGCCCTTAGGGGAGGAGGCTTTGGTAGCTGAGTGGTCTTTTTGGTTTTTTTTTTTTCTTTCCCTTTGTTTTTTGTTTTTAATTCTTTCCCATTGGTGTCTCCCTATTTGGCTGCAAACTGCTTCAACAAAATCCTGTTAATGCTTTTGGACACACTCTTGACAGAGTGACAGCTTCAGATATCTCAGTGACCTTGATTTTCGTGGGAGACCACTGCCCTCTTGACTGGGGAGGATGGTCTTGATACAGGCAGGTGAGCTCGTACTAATCAGGCTTCAGTGCCCACTGCAGTTTTCTCTAAGCTGTGTTTTCACCTCTAAGTATGTGCCTAAATGTTCAGAAACTAAAGAGGCAGCCAAGTATGATAGTGGTGATGAATTTTGCAGGTTGAACAATTGCTTAAAATGAATGGTGGTGAAGTGATCCCAGTGTGTGTGTGTATGTTGTGTGTCTGTCTTTTTAATGGTCAAAATACCTTTCTGACTCAAATGATGAACTGCTTTGCAATTTGCATCTTGTGTGCACACAGTATCTCAATGTGGCCAGTGGTTAAGTTTTTCTCTTTAATTTAGGAATTCTTTTCTGTCTTAAGATGCATAGTAAAGCTGATGTGCACTTAGTTCTTATATTTCTTGGCAGCTCTTCCTTGGAGTCATAAACTCAATATTACATTATCAGTGTGGTCTAGTTACTTCTTCCACAGAAATATAGGAAAGCCGTAATAGAACTTAAATTCTAACAGTTTGAATGTTTTTTTTTTTACAACAGGAACAGTTCTCATCAGAAGCAGTAATGGCCACCTAATGCTGGTATCTCAACAGGCAATAGCACGAGCACGGAACCAGACACAAAATAACACAAGTGTGAGACCATCTGTGCCGACCAGCACACCTGCAGTCAGAATATGTGCTGTGCAGGTAACTTCTCTCATAACTTCAGTTTGACATAGCTGTGTGTTTATGTAGTTATAGCAGGCTTTGCAAGTAAGTTATGGAGGCTTAAATAAGCATTTGAACCCTTTCTGAACAGGGCGATGGTGTTTGGTTTTGCACCAATAAACATCACTATGTGCTTTGCTTTCTCTTGGCAAAAAGCTTACTAGCTGTTACGTATGGTAAAGTTCAGATTAATGAGCTCCTCTCTGATGATGAGGATGATGTAAACCATTTTAAGAAAAAAAATGCCAGCCAAAACTGCCTAAATGATTGCTGCTAGTATCTATAACCTTGTGATCTTCTGGTGGGATATTTCTCCGAAGCTGAGTAAAGCTGAGGACCTTTCCCATGTCCCTAGGATGCTCCTCCTTCCCTCAGCTCTGCTGGCTTTTTGCTTCCATCTTTTGTAGTGTGGTCAGCACATAAGAGTAGGGAGGGGTACGTAAAAGTAACAATTTTCGTATTTCTTTAACCATTTTATCCTGATTATGCATTGTCTCTAAATGTCTCTGAACTAGTTGTTGAATATTAAACTGGTAGACAAAGAGCTTTGTTGAGCAGTGTTTAAAGTATATGGACTGTGTGAATGATGCCTGTGTTGTTACTGTAAGAGGATGTGTCTCGGTTTGTATCTGACCCCAACTTCAGTGTCTGTTTTGTCATTGGCTTGTCTGACAACTGTTCTCTGCCCATGTGTAATTATTTTCTGTTTTTATTTTTTCAAAGAATTCTGGCACGCAGTTAGTAAAGAAAATAGCAGCTGCTCCTGTGAAAACGTTATCTCAAACAACAAATGCCGTGGTTTCTACTGTTCAGACACCTGCTGTAATACAGGTACTTTGCAAGCTTTATAGTATGGTGGAATAAGTGACAGAAAGAACTGGAGAAAATATGGATGCATTCTTGTTATTTCTAACTGTAATCTGGTTTTCAGTAAGATTGGTAACCTTTGTCCTCACAATAAATTATTTCCCAAATCTGTTTTTTTAAATGCATAATTTAATTAGGCTTCTGTCAGTGTGTGTCAGATAAGATTATCTCACTACAGTAGAAGGCACATGAACAATGAATAAAATAGATGGTTCAGAGGGCCATTTCCAGTGCTTTTGTATGCTGTGACAGAGCTCCTTCATTCTCTTGCTAAATCTTTTGTGGGAGATGTGCTCCTGTTGGGGTTCCCTGTTTCCTTAGCGGGGAAAAAGGTACACCTGAGATGATGTTGAGGGGAAAATGAGCTGTCTGCACCAGTCAAGCTGTTTTTCATGTGTATGATTTTTTTCCCTCATTATAAGCTGAAGGAAGGTCATAGCTGAAGACATGTTCTCTAATTGAGCATGGCAGGATGGGTTCCACAGGTACAACTGTAGATAGGCAGTGGTTGAAAATGCCTCATTATTTTTAGATAGTATTTTTGTCTTATTTCCGAGGTCTTATTTTGCTTTTTCTAGAGAAAAATGTTGCAGCCCTCTTCTGAAGAGGCTGTTATCACCTGTAGAGTATGAGACGTTTCCTCCGTATGGTTCATCTTCTGTTTTTGGGGACCAGACTTCTGGGTAAGCATGTGGGATGAAAAGAAAAGTACATTTTTCTGCAAGTAGTATGTTCAGTTCTCATAATATGGAGGACAAATCATGAAGAAGTCTGGCTTGTACCTATATTTTGTGATAGGCGTTTGAAGGAGACTGAGCTGTAGCAGCTGACAAAACACTCAGTAAATGAGCGAGATCAGTCATTCAAAAAAACATGCTGGATGTATGTTCTCGACCCTGGGGGTGTTTGAAGGATTAGGGGATGTGTTTGCTGACAGTGGTAGCAGCCTGCCTTACAAGTTCATCCTCCTGCTGTTCTTCTGTATCAGCAACTGAACACTACTCACACTCTCTGCTCTTTTTTCACTTCCCTCGCACTACAGATGCATAATGTTGGGGCTAAAGTGGAAAACCCAGAGGCCTCTCTTAATACATTTTCTATTTTGCTTAGAATGGAAACAGCGTATGCTTTGTGTCTAAAAACAGTAATGGATATTCCTTGCATTTATTTTGGAATACTAGCTTGCAAATGCTGTGTTTGTGATCTCTGCATAGAGATCTTTAGGATATAAAAACAATGCTCATCCACTGTACTACCCTTGCACTGGGGAAAAGAGCTGAAGGTCATCCATCATCTGATGCATGGAGTCGCCTGCATCCCCACACTCTCATGTGGATAAACATTGAGATTCATCATTGTATTGAACTTCGCTTTTTTTAAACTTACATCTGCCTTTGGCTTGGTTCTTCTGTACTTTTAGTTCAGTTTTGATGTAGTCTGTTGAACTTGTGTTCTTCTGAGATATTTAAAGACATAGACAAAGAGTATTTTTTGTAAGCTGTGTTTTTTTCCCTCCCACTGTGGAAACTGGAACACTTGTAATGAGCTGTAAGGTTGGATTTAAACAGCAGGAGTGATGACTCTAGGAAAAATTAGTAGTGCTGTTTTGTTTGGAGTGGCTTCCTTGAAGCTCCCCTGTTTTGCAGAGGATTGCAAATCCCTCTGCACAAGCTCCTTGTACAATGAAGAGTAAATAGATGCAGTGGATACATCTTGCCATGCCACGGTCACTTTGCTCCTGACCCTGGGGTGGGCAAGAGAAGAGTGCTGAAAAGGGAGTAGTCAGTGCAAAAAGTTGATGGAACCGTCTGGGGAAAGGAAGGCAGAGCCCTTGGGTCTGATTTCCTTGGCAGCAATTCATTCATCAGTCTTAAAAGAACTTGCTGATCTTAGTCTGGACAGTTTTCTGAGGTCACAGGAGAGGAGTGCTGGTGTGGAAGTATGCTGTCATCACAGAAAGTGGTGGATAGTGGAGAGGAAATGATCCTTGGCTCGGCTGTGTGTCTCCTATCTTGCGTGACATACAACTTGGAACACTATCTGCAAAACTCTCTGGGTACTGACTGCAGGATTATTATCCTCATCAACAAAAATATTTCCCTCTTTTGACATTCCTGAATGTTTAAGCTCTGTGGTTAGACAAAATTACCTGCACATTCTTATTTTTTACCTGTTTTCCAGATGGGGTAACGAAGCTGCAAAGTGCCTAATTAGCATCATGCTGGGGCGCTTTCATTTAGATGCAGAGCACTTCTTCTCTTGAAATGACTTCAAAATATGCAGGATTAATGCCATTTTTTTGTGGCGACTGTTTCTCTGTTGCTCAAAGTGAGAATGAGAATTGTTAGTAGCGAAAAAGGTTGACGGCAGATGACAGAAGTTAATTCCCATATATTCATTTTCCTGGGAAAAGGGTCCAGCAGACTTCCTGTTGTTTCATCCCTCAGCTGATAAAATGCAGTTCTAGTCTTGATGTGTCAGCATGCTGGAATTTGCAAGAGATCAGCTCCTGTTTTCGACTTTTAAAAGCCCAGGGCATTGCAACTTGGCAGATCTGCGCTATGTCCCCTTCCGTCTTCCTCCTGCCCATCTGTTTGTGGGATTCTTGTGCCCAGTTTGCCTCCCTGTGGTCTTAGAGCTGTTGAGCCTCATCCTTGGAAGAGACAGTGGTGGTGGCAAAGATCCTGCAGAGAGCTATTAAAGTGTTACCAACAGTGGGAGCCTAAGCTAGAAAGCTTTTTGGTAGCTGCCTGCTGCTTTCATGTCAAGCTGGCAGTGACTTGGGGAGGGGAGGACACCCACCCAGGAAAAAAATATTGTAAATATATGACAAAAGTGTTGCAGTTTTGCTTTAGCTTTAAGTGTTTGTTCATTAATTTTCCCTATCCTGAAAGACTTAAAAGTCCTTTGATATGCTGCATGATGTTTGTCCCACTTTTGATTAGTGTTTGTTCTATCCATGGTAGGGCAAGTTAAGACTCCGGTCTTAGTGTCTTATGACTAATGCAATTAGCAGGTATTAATTGCGCCTGTTGGACTAAACTGGGGTGCTTAAATGTGTTAAGAGTTGGTGACAGCCATTATATTGTGCAGATCTGAACCTAGAATTTGGGATACAAAACCAGACTTTCTCTTCAGAGTTTTAGAGGAAAGATGACACCGAACTCTAGGTTTCGGATGTTAACCTGGAACTCTTGCTCTTCTGCAACCTGTGGGTTCCCTCTGGCTTTTCAGTTTTTAAGTTGAAAAATCAAAACTAGTAATTTTTTTGTATAGTCGGAGTCCTTTGCTCATATTGTATTCTGTTGTATCAAATGAGCTGTGTTGGTTTTTTGGGTATGGTTTCTTTGTTTGTTCTCTTTAAAATCTGAAGTAGAAATACTTCAGTTTACTAGGTTTTAGATTTAGCCAGGTTTGCAAAGAAGGGAGGTATTTTTTCCTAAACCTTAATTACTCTCCTGTTGCTGGAGCTTATAATGAGATTTTAAAAAGAGGTCTCAAAATAACTGATTTTTGTGAGGCTTTCTGTCAGGGCAGAGGAGAAAGGGATCCAAATTGCTGCCCACAAGGAAAAGGCAGGAAGAACTTGTTAGGTCCATTTGCTGAGCTGGCTGCTTCTGCTGGCACATGCATCCTTCCAAAGTGGACATGATGTCTTTTGCGTACTCTGTGTGTGATAGGAAAAGCAAGGGATGTTGCAATTGGGAGAGGAGCTTCAGGGCAAGCCTGGAAGATAAATAATCACTTATGGTTCTGTTTGTCTTCAGAACAGTATCACCTGGCTTAGCATTGTCCATTAGTCTTGGACTGTAGGAGCCTGGCAAAGTTAATATATTGGTTTCTTCAAGACAAGTTTACCTTTCTCTCTTCCTTCAAAGTTGCAGGCAGTGCTTTGGTCTGGATGTGCCTTTGTAATTTCTTCCCCCCACCCTTCATTTATAAATAGAATTATGGCTGTGAGGGTTCTGTCACTTACTGTATTAAATAGAGCCTCTCAAAGCAAATGAATCTAAGCTCTAAAAACAAAGAGAAAAGTAGTTTCTTTGTGTTTTAAATAGTACTGTGGAGGGAGGTTGCTCCCTTATGTGCTAGCAGAATCCAGTATGTTTGTCACGTTGTTCTTTGGTTAAAAAGTGTTAATTTTTCTCTTCAGCCAGCAGCTGCAACAGCTAGTGTTACTGCAGTTACTGCTGTAAAGCCTTTGAGTACTGGAACACCTGTAAAACTTCCAGTTACAGGACCACCTGCACAAGCTATCTCCCAAAAGGCAGTCTCTGTGAAAGCAGAGGGCACAACAGTAGCACAGACCAGCGCTTCTACAGTAAGGAAAAAAAAAGTTTTTAATTAAAAATTAACATTCTGTATGTTCATCAGAGGTTGAAGAGACAGTGCAACATCTAACAGTCTTCTCTTTATTTCCCTACTAGGAGATGCTAGAGAATGTGAAGAAATGCAAGAATTTTCTTGCTACGCTAATAAAATTGGCGTCTAGTGGACCTCAAGCCCCTGAAATGGGGCAGAATGTGAAGAATCTGGTGCAAAATCTACTGGTAAGACTTCTTTTTCAAAACAAAGTCTGCATCATTAGTGTATAGATTTTTGACATTTACTTTATCATGGGTTTTTTCTTTCTCTTTTGTTTTTTAACAGCTCAAGAGTTGGATTTGTGGCTGAGTACATCTGACCCCTGTTAAATTTTACATTATAAATTGCATTTTAACTGAATCCCATGTGATGTTATTTCCCCCCTCACATTTCTGTTTCATTTTATGCACACAGGTGACTGATAGCAGGAGGAGCTGGTAGTGTTACCACAGCTTCTGGGTCTTTTTTTTTCATGCTAGTGTAGCTTTGAGTCCTCAGTAGCAAGAATTTGATGTGGAGGTTGCAGTGCAGTGGTAAGTCCGTACTACAGCTTTACTCCAAGGCAGAACTGAGCAGTGGAACAAGCATGACATTATCAGTAGCTTTAAACAGTAGGATGGGGAAAACAATGTGGTGGCTGCCAGCCTCTCTGTCTTTGCAGGTGGCTTCTGTGTGGTGCTTCGTGCTGTATCCCAGCACAGCTGGGTTTTCCTGGTAACGATTTCTCCTGCCACTTCTTGTCATGGCATTTGACCGCTGCTGCTGTGTTGCTGTTCCACTGTAGCAGAAGGCTGCGTGCTGGTGGAGGGGGGTGGCTTTGCTCGTGGTACCAGAGGACTTTTCAGTCTAGGAAGGTGTGATGTAGACAGGTGTAATTTCAGAGAGCAGATTGTTTGAGGATGCAGCCTTGCAAAAATTTGATTCCTTAGCCTCTGTCCCTGCTGGACTATACACCTTCCTTCTGTGGGAAAAATAGAGTTGTTCTTTCTTGTGCTTACAGTAATTTTTTTTTTCTAGAGCAATTGTTAAGAGACATTAATACATTGTTAACTGCACACTTGTTTGCTTTCTGTGGTAGTTTAAAAATCTGCCATTCAGTATTTGTATGATTTAAATGCAAAATAAAGTGATATTTTGTGTGTATGAGAGAAATGAGTAAATTGCAGCTGGGCAGTAAAATGATCCTTAAGGCAGCGTTTCATGAAGTGGGTATCAAGCACCCTGTGTGCACTGAACCTTGGTGTGCCAAACCACACTTGCATCTGTATCAGTGAGACCTCAGTGACCCATATCTGCATCTCGGTGAGATCTAACAGGCAGCAGATCAAATGGCTGAATGGGAGAGCTGCTGTAAGCTCCGTTTGTCTGCAAATACAGTCTTTAAAATCCCTGCTCTGGTTATGTAGCAACTTGAAACAGTCGCTCCATGTGGGTGAGAGGAGTAATTTCTCAGCAGAAGCAGAGATTGGTGCTGCTCTTTGTGTGTCTGTACCTTCTTGGAGGAGGTCATGTTCTTGATGACTCTGGGAGGGTGAGGAAGGGCAGCAGAGTCTGGGGCTTAGCCCTGTTGTGCAAGTGAGGGGTCTCAGAAGTTTGCTGCAGCTCTCTAACCCTCCCAAGCCCTTGAGCCAGGCTGAAGAGTTGTGGCAGGGTGGACAGCGTTAAGAAAGGAAACAGTACTCTGCAATTCAGAGGACTGTTACCGTGGAGGTGTGCAGAAACGATGTTTTGATTGCTTTTGAAAGACTGTGTTAAGTGTTCCGTTTTATTATGCTGTGTATTCATTAGTCTAGAATTGTCTTACAAAAACTGTTATCATTAGTCTTCGATGCCTCTAAGTTTATGCAGGTAAACTATCTTTACTGAAAGAAGTACTAGTAGTTGATTTTAAATACGTCTGCATAACAATGAGATACTCAAAAGGATCAGTGCTGCTTACAAACCTTTTTCTCTCCATTCACTTCAGTGACTGGGTGTGAACACCTATCCCTAAGTGTGTTAACTGCCTGTAGCTGAAGAAAGCATAAACAACTTGGGTAATCCTGTATGAAAATTGCAACATTATTCTATCCTAACTCCTTTTTTTTTTTCTAAATAAAGCAGGAAAAAAAAGCATTTGAGTACTGAAATTGAACTATGTCGTGATAATACAAACTTCCATGACTTTTTGATACGTCTAGGAAAGAAAGTGTGGTAGATTCAGTTATAGCTTACTATTATCATCATATTTTCCTCTTAGGAAGCAAAAATTGAACCAGAAGAATTTACAAAAAAGCTGTACATAGAGCTTAAGTCATCTCCACAACCATATTTAGTTCCTTTTCTCAAGGTAAGTGTCTGATTATGGATATTTGGTATTTAAAGACGGAAGGGAGGAGGCCCAGAAAAGAGCAGAAAAGAGTTGGGGCATTCAGATAGGTATTTGTTCAGGTCAGTTGAAGAATGGTGCTTGACATACCTCTTGTGTGACTGTTGTGCTTGGAAAGACAATTTTTGAGGGGGAGGAGAATTCTTGAGGAGTAGGTTATGCTGTGTTCTTAATACTGTAGAGTAATTGCCCTCTAGGTGTTAGTGGAGACTGGTGTTTTGGAAGCTGTGCATCTGTCTACAGTAGAGCAGCTATCTTAAGATGATCTCTTACTTTTTCATCAAAATTGTAGCTATTCTAACACAGAAGCTACAACATTGGCAATGCACAGCTTAGGCCGTGTTAAAGGTCAAAGAATCTGCATAAAGCTATTCATCTTCTGCTAGTTTGTGTTTTGCTGGAGGCAAGAAAAATCTCTACCCCTTTCTCCAGAAAGGGTGTGACAAGACTACTGCAGCTTTGGGAAAGAATCCCAGGAGCTCTACTTCTGTTCAAGCAAATAATCATGTAAAGGAAAAAATGCTTCCTTGAGAATTTTAGTCATATGGCAGAACGGTATTAACAAAATAAAAATTAATTGTACAGCAAGCATTAAATCTCAGTGAAGATATGGAAAATGACATTAAATCTACTAAATTGCAATGTACACCATACTCTTAGGCTTGTTAGATCTGTACATTCGTTAGAGGCATGATGGAGAATAAAGGAAGAATAGTTAAGTGGTAAAGCTGGGACAGAGTTTTTCTGGAGTTTGCCCTTTTCCTTGGTATTTGACAGGACATATAACAATGCATGTGATAATGTTGATATTGCTCTAGATAGCTGGTGTTAATCTGCTCAAATGTGGGATAAAAATTTTTATTACAGTGGCAACTTTTAAATGCTTTGCTAGCAAGTTTGCCATGAATCTGAAAGACTACTGTGATCTCTGCTGGACCTTAAGCTGAGATGGGAGATTCAGATTTGATATTAGAAAAAAATTTCACTGTTAGGGTGGTCAGGCATTGGAATAGGTGGCTCAGGGAGGTGGTATTGTCACCATCCCTGGAGGTGTTTAAGAGGATCTGGTGCAGGGTGATGAGGTTTAGTGGTTTAGGGGTTACAGTGGTAGTGCTGGGCTGATGGTTGGACTTGATGGTCTTAAAGGTATAAGGTCTCTTCCAACTCTGATGATTCTGTGATACATAAAGTTTTCCAATTGGTCATTTATTACCTGTTTAATTTCCTGGAGGCTTCTTAAATGCCCATGCAAAAGCCAGAGAAATAAACAGCTCTGAGAACTGCATGCAGTGTTGCTCTGGCTGCAGAAGGACCCGGCTGTAAGTACAGGGTCAGTGTGACTGGCACTCAGAAGTGCTCAGCTGTTATAAGGAGCCATCCAACAATGTGAAGAGCTGGTGGCCTTCACATCACTTGATGCAGAGAACTCAAGGCAATTCTGCAGGGGTTAGGTTGGGTTCATCAGCGTGGGTCAGACCCTCACCTGTCGCAGCACAGCCCTTGCGTGTTTCTTCTGCAGCATACTGCCAGGTACTGGTATCATCCAAGCTTCTCTGTTTTGGGCAGTGTCCATCCCACATAACCCTTGGCGTGGTGCTCTCTCCCTGTTGCATGCTATATTAACAAAGATACACTGGGACTTCAGAAGTGTTGTTCAGACATGGTCAAAGTTAGCTGACTTTGCAGTGGTGCCAATCCTTTAAAGCATCTTGCACCCAGATTGCCTTTTCCTGAAACACTGTAAGGATGTGTGGTTGATACACACAATTAGCTTGATCTGTAACTCTGAGCAGCTGTGACAGGACTGAGTGCCAAATGGAGGATGACTTCAGGAGCACTTCTCTAAGGTGCTGAGTGGATCGGCACTGGCCCTGTTTGTGGGGGAAATGTTTGCAGCTTGAGTCTGGGAAGAAATGTGATACGGCTTTTTGCCAATCCACTTTTAGCTACTGAAGTGGAATTTTAGGGAGGACTCTCTGGAGTAGTCTCTTATCTTTGAGCTGCAGGTTTTTGATGAAGCTGTGCATGTGTTTTTGTTTTGTCTGTGCCAAGAGGTGGAAAAGTACAGTGGCTTTGGCTGTGAAGCCTGCTCTTGATTTTCAAGTCGGCTCGATGCTTTTGGTACATAAATTGCATCAGGAGCTAAGCAACCTTTTAAAAGAAAAAGAAGTGGATGTTAAAAAACAGATGGGCTGCAAAAGGTCCGGTTGTGCAAACTATGATTATTTGGTACACCAGCACGTGAGACATGCTCCTTCTGCATGAAGTCCCAAGCAGCAGCACTGTGTTAGGAGCTCTTACAAACTTCAGCAACTCTTAAGGGGGGAGGAAAAAATAAAAGGATTTTCAGGAATATACAGGTAGCTGCAGAACTGATTTCCCCTGGTTCAGAGCCATAGCAGATTATACACAGTCAAGGAAAAAAATCTGTAGAGAGCTTGAAGATTATTCTGTCCATTAACCTTCTCAAACACAGCTGTAGTAAAAATGAGATGTTGCCAGATTCCTTTACTTTTGTTCTCCTGTTGCTGAGAAGTAGCTGGCTGAAGTTGTGTTGCTGAAGCTCTACAGACATTATTAAAGTGGTATCCCCCCCTAGTGTAGAAACAGCTGTATTGGTATAAAAGTGTTTGTGTCTTCAGAGCTTGTTTCTGACTTTATTGGATAATTCGTAGTTGCCCGTCAGATGGGCTCCATGAAATAAACACAGCTGTTCCAATATAGCAGGAGTTTTTTTGGCAAAACGAAATTCTTTGAGGTAATAAAGCAGTTAAAATCATCTTACTCAGAAACATAAATTCCAAATTGAAAAATCCAAACAGAAGAACAAAGTTATATGTGAGTTTCCCCATAGATGGGATTTGCTGTGTGTAGTGTAGCTGTGGTGATGGTTGACCTTTGCTCAGCTGGTGTTGGTGTTTCTTGTCATCTTCACTGAACAGGATTGTCATCAATTTAGGGGTGCCTGAAATTAGCAAAACTTGTTTGCCATTTATTGTCTCATGAAAAATTTAATTGGAAAATGAGGAAGAGGATTCAGTTACCAATGTATTATATCTGCTGATACTACATCCAGTGTTTTCTCATTTTTCTTTTAGAAAAGTGTGCTTGCCTTACGGCAACTAATGCCTAATCCTCAGAGCTTTATCCAGCAGTGTATGGAGCGACCAGCTCCAGCCCAAGAAGTTATTTCAACTTGTACCTCTGCAGTACCAGCTCCTTCGACAGGAGTGGCAACCTTGGCTGTAGCAACAACTGCTCTTCCAGTTGTAAAACCCGTGCCTGCCTCTGTAGCAGTCACAGCCCCTCTGGTTATCACCCCAGTCCTTGCCACCACGTCGACAGCAGCTTCTGTGCAGCCTGTGAAGGCTGTTCCTTCCTCTGCAGCGGTGACAGCGTCTCTTGGGCCCGCAGCTTCCATCCTCACCACAACCGTGGCGTCGTCCGGGCTGACCGCTGTCCAACCTGGCAAGCCAGTCCTCACCTCTGCAGTGCCAGCGCCCTCTCTCCAGTCTGCAAAGCCAGTGCTGCTCTCTACTGCGGCATCTTCAGCAACAACCCCTCTCCAGCCTCTGAAACCAGTCACTGGAACGCCACTTGGTATTAAAATCTCGCAGCCCAACTCCATCGTTGCGCAGTCAGCGGGTGCTCAGCAGGTGGTTAAAGTGAAACAGCTGGTAAGGTGGATTCCCTGCTTCTCTGTAACTAACCAGGCTCCTTTACTTTGACTCTTGCCATTTAGTAAAGAAGATACCAATTTGGACCTCTTTTTGTTTTGTTTTGTTTTGGGGTTTTTTGTTTGTTTGTTTTTGTTTTCTTGTTTTTTCTTTTAGTACATGAAGCTAGTCTGTCTTGAGTTCATCAGTTATGTTTGTCATAGCTTAGAAATACTGAGCTGTTGCTGGAAAGGTTAATCTAAAGCCAAGCTGTCACCTTGGTCTCTTGCAAGATATGTCAGTCACCATTTCACCAGACTGAACATCCATCTTGAGACACAAGGGGATATGAGGTCTAACCCCCACCCTGCACACAGCCAGGCTAGGTTGGCACCTGGAAGAAAAGGTAGGAAATGCTAGTGTCAGAAAGAGAAACTGCTGATGGGATACTTACATTAATTGCTCTTCCGTGCCCTGTTAGGGCTGTGCCTCAGCCAGCCACGAGGGATGCCAGTCTTTGTCCCCGGTAGTTCCTGCCCTGGGTACTTTGCAGGCACAGGTGGCTTGATAATGTTCAGTGATATGTTACCTGAAATGTACGAACTACCTCAAGGAGCTTTTCTGAGCAGAGTTCTGACCTCCACATTTACTCTAAGACATGTTAATTACAAAGTCGTCCAAAAGTGAGTTTTTTCTATCAGGCCTCATTAGCTAACAAATTCCAGGAGGAATAACTGTCTTATTAAAACAATACCCTCAAAAGCAATGTGTTAACATTTTTTATTCTTGGCACAGGTTAACTTCTTGCTAATGTTAATGTTAAATACCAAGAAACTGTGGGTCACAGATGTACCCAAAAGAGCAACTTTGTAAAATAAATTAGGTTTGGCTTATAGGTGTTTAAGATACTGAGTACCTTGGTGTCTAGCTGATTGACCTGTAAGTAATGCTCTCAAGTATTTTGAGAGAATAGTCTCCCTTTGGCAGATAAAGAACTCAATTCTTGCAAAGGTATTCATTGGAAAGATTATTTTTCTTTAAAAAGTGGGAAGAACAGACTTCCTGTGAAGCTAGATTTACTTCCCACAGATATAGTAGGACATCTGCGATGTGAGTTTTCTTTTTAGCTTGGATATTGTGTATACTTGATTTAACAGTGTTCAGACCCCTAAAATGTTTTGGTTTTTCAGTTTCCTTCTTTTCAAAGGTAGATGTAATATAAGAATCCTGCATTCTAAATAAAGAGTTTATGCCATGGTAGCATAAGCTCCCATAAGCATGAGCTTTTCACCTTTCCAGACTTGCTTAAAAAGAACAAAACACTCAACTGTATGGGGTGAATGGGGAGTCCTTTTTCTGAGTGGATTTGGTAGAAGTAAAAAAAGCCAAATACCCTCAACCCCAGAACTCCAAAGGAGAGTTATCAAGCATATGCACTGACAGTCTTGGCTAGTAGTAGCTAAAGCTAAATTGGAAAAGGAATTGGTACTCATATTGTCTTTGAGGACTAAGTTTTAAATTCCAGCCAGAAGAAAAGAATTTCTTAGGTAGTACACAGGCAGGAGAGCAGTTTGTTGGCTACACAGCAAGTCTTGTAATCCAGGGGAAAGGTTGACCATCTGTACAAATAGGCAAGGAAGCTTAGCTCTACGCAGGGGAGTCAAAACACTTCTTGAATTTGATATTGGTGAACTCAAGAAAGGGCTTCTGCCTCTACACTGCTGCAGTGTGGCAGTCTGCTGCAATTGCTTTTCTTTGCTGTGCCTTACATTTATTGAATTGCATACAAAACATGTTTTTATCCTCATTTGGGTAGATCCCAGGCAGAGTGATTAAAATACTTGCTCTTCTCAGATACAGTTGAAGGACTGAGTTGACTGCTTCACAGCTTAGCCATATCAGGAGCTTGGTGTTTGTTCAGACAACTTATGAGCACAAAGGGCAAGTTAGTAGAAGTGGCCGTATCTCTTAGGGCTTCCCTGATGCCTTCCCTTGAATGGGCAGAGGGTCTATTTTCTCCCATAAGAAAACAAATCTGGACCTGCCCTCCCTAAACAGAAGGGTCCTACTGCCAGCTGAAAAAGGAAGCACATTGCCAGCTGTGCAAATCTGTCCATCCAACGCTGCCAGCAATTTTTTTCCCTTTTCAGCCCACAGGGATGTCTGATGCCATGCACTCCCTCTGCATGCCCCTTTCTAATTTTGGCCTCTTGTGCTTGAGAGAATTTAAAGGGAACTTTCATGTGCCAGCTCCACTGTGATGTTGGTGATGCTCAAGAATGCAGCACTGCTGTATTTTAATATCAAATTTGTGACTGGAGTGATGCAACATGAAACTTTTAATTTCTGTAGCATGATTATCAAAACTGTGTGGACATTGAGGGACCTGTTCTTCATGGGTGCTGTTGGGATTGATTGCACTCCAGTGCTGTGAGAGTTGCACATTTGGAAGGATTTTCTCCTGTGACTTTCTTAACATCACCTCATTTAAGGGTGTTGGCTTACAAAGAAGTTTCATCTTGGAAATAGTTTGTCTTGCTCTAGTATTGCTCTGTCTCTTGTTAAAGCACAATAAATGAAAATTTACATTACCAGCTGCTGGCATCCGGTGGTGAGAAAGCTGCTGTGAGACTACAGCTTTATGTCAAGCATAACCAGCAAGGGGTTTATGGTGTAGTCCCCACAGTTACCAGTGACACTCTCTGGAGATTATTTACAACTGAATCAAGGAGGGAAGTGTTTATGCTGTTGCAACAGCTTGTTCTTAGTGAGTTGTTAGTGTCAAGTCCCCTCAGAGCTGAGCTTTTGTGAACAGTCTCCTCCATTATTTTTTTTGTCCTGGATTATGCCTTTGCACTCAATTAGTGAAGCTTCCTTCATGAAGCAATACTGCTTGTGTGTGATGATACCTCAGCATCCCTCTGCTGATTTCCAGACTTTGTTTTATGAGTCTAAAACAGGTTCAAGTGAGGCTAATCAAAGTCTCTCTCAGGCAGCCGTCTCTCTGTTGTCAGATGAATGTGGCTGCATTTTTTTTCTTAAGAATGTTGGTGATTTTATTCTGATGTTTGTATCAACCTGCTTAACAGGGCACAAAGGAGCAGTCCCTTTTCTTTATTACTTCTTGCTGCTAACCTGAAGAAAAGGGGCAATAACTCCTTCTCGCTGATACTACCAATTTTTGTGATGCTTCATTCTGGCATTGGATCCTTGTTGAAATTTTCAGGATTGTTGTTCTCTCCCATTGCAACTCCCAAGGACTTCCAGCTTTTGTTTGTCTAGAGCTAGAATGGCAAACAGAAAATGGGCTGTACTGCCAACACATCCTTTCTGTTTCTTGGCAATGAAGCCTCCTCGGTTACTTGACTTACATCCCAGTCTCCACTTACGCCATTGTTGTAACATTGCCTATCTCTGTTCCTTTGTCTGCCGTACCTCAGTCTGGAACGCTTGTTTCCTCTGAGCTGTTCCAGTGTTTTGCGTGCTGAAGATGAAGCATCGTTCTTCCTGGTGGTAAGGAGGACCTCTAGGTGTGTGTCAGTGCTAGTGGAGCCTGTGAGCGCTGTGTCCAAGCTGGTTGGCTCCTCATTAATTATATGAACACACAAAGGACGCTGTTAACTTTGTTCACAACTTGCAGCTTTGGAAGCCAGATCTTTCTGAGAGATCAAACCGAGCTGTGGGAAAAACCCATGGAAGCAAACGTTAGCATCTGTTGTACTCCATGAGGAACTGCTGCATATGTGAGCCTCATCTCTGTCTGCAGTCTGTCCTTGTACTCCTGTAGTTCTTTTCTCCTCTGGATCTTAATGTTTCTTCTCAAGAACTATCAGGTTTTCAGATACCGCTTTCACATCAGTTATTCTGTGTTACTGCTGCCTTAGTGCTACTGATACGGAGATGGTTGAGGGAGTATCTTGACTATTTGATACACATAGTACCTCTTTTTGTGAGTGTGTGTTGGGGTTTTAGGAGTTCTCCTTCGGTTTTCTTTTTTTCTCCTGAAGAATTTTCCCCATACATGTTGCCAGGGAGAAAAATTACTGGGTGCTTCAGAAAAACAAAAGTCCTGGCCACAGGGGGAAGGGTCCAACTGTCTAATCTCTTTCACCTGGGGTTTTTTCGTGTAGGGTGGGGGATGCCCTGAGATTTGAACTGGAAAAAAGGGGTTGGGTACAGCCCCATGGGGCCTGGCATTCTCTGGGCGTTTAGGGAGAGAGGGGCTGCCATCGTTGTGGAGGGAGTTCGTCGGCGCTGCAGGCTTCTGCTTTTGGCTGCCTTCCTCCTACCGTGAGTGGAGTGGCTGTTACACTGGGACCCTCACACCCCACCTTCCTAAAAGAGGGACCTGTTCACCGTCTGCTTGGGTGCCTCAGGGAGAGAAACCCTGGGATCCCAAGCCCACCTTTTCCTGCCCCGCTGGGAGCCGGGCTGCGGCCGCCCTGCCCCTGTCGTTACTGGAAGCGTTCGCTATACAGCAGCTCCACACGGCCTGCCTGCCGGGACCTCCCAGGGCTCCTGCTGCAGCTCCGGAGTTTGATACATCTCATCCGCCGCTCGGGATCTGTGCTTGCCTCTGCTGCTCCAGCTTGCTGTTCCCGAGGGTCCAGCCGGGCACCGGGATCGGCTGCCCAGGGGGTTTGTGAAGCTCTTTCGTCCATCTCCCCCTCCCCGGGACCCCGGGCCTGCCGGCTGTGAGCAGAACTGCACCAGAGGGGAAAGTGCCCACGGCCTGCGGCTGAGAGACTGGTATTGGGTCTGTGGTTCTGCCTCCTGCTACTGCCGGAGCTACTGTTGTTGGTTTGCCTTGTTATATGTATTAGTAAAGAACTGTTATTCCTAACCCTCATATCTTTGCCTGAAAGCCCCTTAATTTCAAAATTACAATTATTTGGAGGGAAGAGGGTTGCATTTTCCATTTCAAGGGAGGCTCATGCCTTCCTTGGCAGACACCTGTCTTTCAAACCAAGACAGCGTGTCATGCTTATGTTGATGATATTTATTGATAAAGGAGAAGTTAGATGACAGAAGGAGAGAGCCTAATTTCTGAAGTATTGTAGATGTCATTTCTTTAATTACACTTGTGCAGTCTTGCTGTACAAACACTCTTTAGACTTTCTGAAGTAAGAATGAAAGAAGTAGAGGAGAAAAACGGATTCTTGGCCCTGATATTTTCTTTATGTTAGTTTTTTGCTACTTTTAAAAAAGTAGGATTCAATCTGAAGATACTGATCATTTTATGCTTTGGTAAAGTAACATCTTTCTACTACGTGTAATCAAGAACTTTTTAAAAGATGTATCCAAGCTGAAGCTCACATTCTGCTAGCTAGGAGGCTTAGAAGTGAGATTTTTAGAGATGCTGCAATTTTATTACTTTCTTGCATTTTAATAGCTGCTCCTGAAGACAAAGGATTAGTATTTATGGGCTGTGCCTGTAGGTCTGTGTTGTGATGACATCCTGCTGTCTGGTTTTGTTTCTTTGAAGAGTCTCTAAACAAAACTATGAACTGCCTTCCTTTTTACCCTTCAGCTGTGTACCGATGTCTTTGTGTAGAGGCTCTACTCACTTTAGGTGCTGCTATTTAGTACTTCATGTTCCTGGTAACTGGTGTGTTCAGTGTACTTTAGCTTAACACTTGGAAATTCAGTGTCTCAATTTACAATTGATGTTGCAGTTCCAAAAACACATCAGTAATTTTGTAGTGTGTACTCTTTAATTCTTAGCAGAAAAAGTATTTCATGCAAGACTTCAGTTGTTCTGGTGTTCTCCCTTTTTAACTAGGTGTTTGTGATCCCCACCCTCTTGAAGTTACTGGTTGGCAGACTCACTGTTTAATAGTTAGTCTGCTGAGCAACACTTGATGTAGAGGAAAGCCTCTCAGTGCAATGGACTGTGTGATAATTAGTGAAACTTGCCTAATAGAGTTACCAGTATAGAGTAGGGGTGAAATGTCTGTTAGAGCTCACTGCATGAGCTTAGAGCTCACCACCACTTGTTAGGATTTCTTGACATGAAGTTAAAAAAAAAAAGTTTTGTGAGCATGCTGTTTGCTTTAAACTGAAAACTAGACAAGCATACCTGCCCAGTGGCACTTCTGGCTAAATGGAAACATTGATACTGTTTACTTCTCTGTGTTTTCAGCTTTTCTCACTCTTGATATTGGATATTCCACTTCCAGGTAGTCCAACAGCCATCGGGAACCATTGTAAAGCAAGTATCCACGCTCCCACAGCCGTCAGTGCTCACCCTGCAGACATCTGCTGAGAAAAAGATGCTGCTGAATACACTTGTTCAAACCAACCAGTTTCCTGCAGGTAGAGTGGAGCCTCTTTCATGGAGAAGGGGGAGGACTGCTGGAGTGTAGAAGTAGGTGCAGGCTGTTGGTAGATTGTAGGAATGCAAGGGGGTGGCTGTCTGTTGGGGGCAACCACCTCTACGTTATGTTGAGCATCTCTCCTGTCTGCTTGGAGCTCTGATGAGAAAATCTGTATCACATCGACTTCTGGCACTTGTTCAGAGCATGTCAGTCAAACACTGGTACTTGTTAAAATACTGTGGCTGAGCTCCTTGCAGTGAACTTCCTCTCAGTTGATGCTTTTGAGAGTTGTTTCATGAGACCTTGCTTTTTCCTTCAACAGGTTCAGGTTGATGGACTGTAAGAGTTTGTCTCAGCCAGCTGGTTTTCACTGAGCCGTTTCTCCGGTCAGCACAGAGGGGAGGGTGTTTGCTGAGAGTGTGTGAGGCTTTGGGCCATACAGAACATGTAGGATGTAAGATTCTAGAGTGTCTGGTTTTCAGATGGACCTAATTAGTTGTTACTGACTCTGCAGTAGCCTTACCTAGAAGAATGAGCTGACTACAGTTGTCTTAGCATTTTGCTTTCTACTACAGCATGTTCTTTGTTTTGTTTTAGGTTCCATTCTGAAACAAATTACACTGCCAAGAAATAAAATTCTGCCGCTTCAAGCATCGCCTGTTCAGAAAGTGAAAATGAAAGAGAATGGAGCAACGTCCTTCAGGTAGAAATGAACAGTATCAGAAGTTAAGTATAGGAAGGAACAAAAGGAAGAGACAAGCATAGAGGTGGGAATGGAGCCCAAATAAAAGCAACTTTCTTCAGAAGCTTCTTTCTGATACGTGTTTTTCACATTATAGTACTCATTGGCAAGGGGTAACCTTAAAACTTCTACCTCATAGCAGATGTTAGTTATTCTTAGTGTAAGAAAACTGTCCTGCTAAGGTTAGATTTTGTGTCAGTTTTTCACTCATAGAGGAGGCATATTGATCTCCATCCTATGAATACAATTACTAATCTAGTTAACTTGTATTAAAGTCTCTCGATAGGATTAAAGCAGATAGGACCTCTGCTTTTTGCACATGGTCTGATAGCATTGAACTGTTTCTTGGGCTTGCTTGTAACCTGTCTAAAGCTCTGTGCTGCATTTCAGAATCTTTTATTAGCTCCTCTTACAGGCTTGTTTCTGTGTGTATGGGTGAAAGTCTTCAACTACATCTCTAATCATGATTTCTGGCATATTCTCTAGGCCTTTAGATTGGCAAGAGTGCTAAAAGCTTTTAGTTCAGGCAACTGATTAACTTTTCAAAAGCAGAAATTACTTTTGCAGCTGTGAAGTGTGATGTTGGAACAGAGGTACAGACTCCCATAAGCATTATTAGTTCTACCACTTCTGAGCAAGTTTGACATTGACCTTCCAAGGGAAAAAAGCAGACATGATGACACCTCTATGTTGTGATCAGTTAACTTATCATCTCTTGAAAGCTGCAGCTTTGAATGCACTGGTGTAGACAGAGAGCTGCTGCTGTTTACAGTAACATACAGTATAGAGTGAATACTTAAAAACAGTGGTTGCCAGAAGTTGAAATGAAAAGCTCACGTTAAAGCAATATCTCTGTTCAGCTGCCTCAAGGTCATATGAAATATACTTTAAAATATAATGTGGGATGTAATCTTGGGTAGTGATGTTAAAAAAAGAACCCAAAATCTTCATAAATATTGTAATAAAAAAAGCAACTAACAAACAAATTCATACACAAAAAAAACCCCACATTTTTTCTGTGATCTTCCAAATGGAATGTATTAGCTGTCTTACATGAAAAATTTGAATTCTTGAAAGTTGTTCCCTGAATTGTAAATTCTTAGTGTAGGAAAAAACCTGCTTTTACAGTGTGATCCAATAGAGATTTATCTTCTTGCTTTTGGATTGTGATTTCCAAAGTAGCATAAGTCCATGAGAATTTAGATAGGAAATCTCTAACTCACTTTAAATTTTCTTTGTAGAGTCTCTTGCCTCTGAAGAATTTGTGTTTGGATACACCTTTGGGTGTTTCTTCTATTCACTGCTATAATTAAACTTTCTGACCTATGATCCATCAACTGCTGATCCTGTGTGAGGCGGAGAGAGGCAGCACGGGCTGCTTTCAGGTTTTGTGATGGAATTTGTTACGAGCAGAGGGTGTGTCTTGTAATTGATGTGACGGTACATCAGTGGCACTAATGAGAGTGCTCTTGCTGTGCACTCTCACTGCGGTGTGTCATCGAGCCTGGCTCCCTCTGCCCTTGTGTGACTAGGTTAGGTTGGGGTTTGAGGACGTTCTACTCACTAAGCTGTACTTAATTAGCTGCAATTTGACCTTGTCTGCTCTTTAACGGGCTGGTTTAGGTTGCTCGAGATAGGCAGTAGAAAAAAGGGCTGATTTCCTGCTCCCCAAGCAAGCAAACAGAAAAAAAACCCAACAAAACACAATGCATTCCAGCCTTCTAGATGTTGTTTCAGCTAAGCATGGACATTGCACTGTGGCACGTTAAGAGATAGTTTGTTTTTAAAAAACCAACATTTTTGTAAGCTGATCTACATGTTTCTGTAAAGTATATGCTGGAGCACTCTGGGAAAAAAAAAAGGTCACATATTTCATCTTCAAATATTTGTTTTGAATTTATTCTGTTTAATAGAATTGTTCTTCAAAGCACATGAAACTTTCTGGGTTGGCTGGAATTGTTCTGGCCTGTGCAGTTGTCAGGGATGGTGCCCAGAGGTTTGGGTTCAGTGTGCCTTTCTAGTTTTTGACTCTTGGATAAAATGGAGTAGAGGGATTCAGAAGACAAGTGCAGTCGTCAGACACCAGAGGGTGCCACAGACTCATTTTTCAGGCAGCAGAGGCAAATTCATAGATGTGAGGTGCATCTGCATTTCTTGGGCTTCTTTTGCCGTGAATATTCAGTATAAGTGTCAAACCTGACTTCATGCAGTGTATCACTCAGAATTCTTGAGTTCTGTTTTCCACAGTCCTACTAAGCTTAAGTCACTGGAGACTTACAACACCTGGGTGAGTTTCTCCTGTTGATTTCTGAGTGTGACATGATCAAATGCAAAAAGCATTAAAGAAAGTGGTGCAGAAAAGGAGGCTTTATGGAGGGATTGCTGAAAGTGAAAGCAAGTCGATATCCATCAGAAACACCTTCATGTAATGTTTTAAACGTATCACCTTATTAGAATGATTTCTATAGTTTACTCAAAAGTACATGATACCTTACTTAAAATGATTGAGATTTGTTTGAACAACAAAAAAAGAGTAGTAAAAAGTATGAGCTTACCATGGCTTCTGAAACTTTCATTAATCTTTAGTGAGCACTTTTCTAAGGAAATGTAGTGATAATTTCTTCGGGTTAAGTAAAATAAGTGCAGCAGTATTTTCATATCTTTCGTCACAGCTAATGACTCTGAACTTAATGCAAACTTAATGTCTCACAGTGGAAAAACTAGAACTGGTCCTGAAGAAAAGTACAGGTAGAGATGCCTGCTTGCATATAAACTCTTGTATGCTTGTACACACTAGAGAGACTGCCTGCATGGAAATAATCAAGAAAATAGTAACCTGATAAAGGCAGGTTATAGAGAAATGAAGCTTCTCTATATAGAAAAATGGATAGATGTGTATTATAGAAGCTTATCTTTTCTTTGCTTGAGCATTTGGAGTATGTGGTCAGATTAAAAGCAGAAATTATTTCCTGAAACTGCATGCTATGCAGTTGTACGTGGGATGCAAGCATCCTTCCTGGGATTCTATAAACAGTTCCACTGGAGTAATGTCAGGTTCCAGCACTGATGGCTTGTGATGTGTGTTGGTGGTGCTAGCTGTGCTGATATTGTCAGCAGATCTGTGGCAGTCGCTGTGCTTCAGTGGGATTCTTGTCTCTGCCATCAGCAAAGTCTTCTCTGTAGTGGTCACTAAGAAGAGGAGACTGGAATGTACTTGTGAAGTTCAGTTAGCACTCAATTATCATCCTGTGAAGCTTCATTGACACGCTTGTTGAAAGTTCAGGGTCTCTGTTAGACTGATAGAGCCTGAATATACACTTGGAGCTGCTCAGTTGCTGGTTGTGAAGGGGTAGGAGGAGGGAAGCTGTTCTGCACTGTTGGCTTCAGCTTGAATTGTAGCTGTGTACATAAGTGTTCTGACTGTCCTGGGGTTTAACACTTTTCTTAGCATGATGGATTTGGGGCACACACCTAGGTGGGAAGCTGTTTGGGCTAGTTAGACTTAAAGAGCTGGAGGTGGTTTGAGCATCTATTGGGTCTCCTTTTCCCTGAACACACATGCCTAGGAACTGCTAGCAATGAGGGCACACAAATGGAAGGAAGGGTAGAAGAAGACTGGACTCAAGGCTGGAATCCTTTTCTGGCCAGGTCTCTCTCCAGAAGTTTGCAGAAGAATTGTGCCATGGAAACATAGTGAAGCCAAAAGGAGAAAATATATCTGTATTTTAAGAAAAATATCCCAACATTTTCTTGTGTCTTTTGAGTATTGCTCACCCTCAACCCCAACTCATGTTCTAATAACTTCAGCTTCTACCTCTAGTCAGTCAAAAGACAGCCTCCAAGAAATATTTCACCTTAGAACAGAAAATTTCTGGCTAACCCCTTGTTCAAAATTTATTTAGGCCACACAGTGTGAAGGTGAACTTTATGAAACCTTGCCAGAGAATACTTTTCAAGAGAGGTGTGTGTGTTGGTTTTGCTTTCTTTGTTTTCCAAATAAAAAGATGTTCAGATTGAGTGATTTCACTTACCTGTCCTAATACTGCGGACGTCTGTTTCGGATTGGTCCTAAATCCCTGAAGCCACCATTAGGGCCTTTGTCACGTTGTGAAGTAAAAATGCTTTCTCTTGATGATCTAAACTTACTTGGTATGACTTGGATTGTTTCACTGCCGAAGTAGTGCAAAAACTTTTCCCATATAATATTTATTCAGTATTTTAACTTAAATGATCTTTAAAACAAGCATTAAGGTGAAGCACATGGGCTATTATAGCTCATCTGTGTGATATTCGCCCTAAAATTGCGAGATTTGAGTTTTTTATTTTGAACACGTAGTCCAAAGCTGCTACATGAGAATCCAACTAATGGTGTTACCAGCTAGAGCTCTGGCATGGTGCTTCAGAAGCAGTGGCATCTTCCCCGCTATGTACGTAACTGTGGTAGGACTGATCCAAAGGACAAGGTCTGGATTGGCTCTGGTGTTGTGTCCTGTCCTGTGTTTTAAGGGAACTCACTAAAGGAAGTGAAGATCAGGTCTGTGCTAGTAAGCTTGTGCTTGAAGCTTCAGTTTGCAAGATACGCATCTTGGTTAGAAAATGGGCTTGTTTATAGTCCAGTGAGTCAGCGTTCAACTTCATTCCACACTTGGTTCTACCTGGTGAATTAGTTTCAGAACAAATTTCAGACTGCAAGAGTGGTGGTGCAGGGTTAGGGGTTGTGGGAATTTTTAATCTGGGTTTACCTCACTCCTAGGTTTCCAAGCTTGCTCAAAATATCAGTTTCATATAAAGGATTTGCATGCCTAGCAACTGAGGCATTAGCCAAATTAATGTTTCAGAGGCACTTTGCAAAAGTGGGAGAGCTTTTGGGAGCTCCCTGTCCACACCCACACTGAACATCTGGTTTATATAGGGATATGTGAATGTGGCTGCTTGTTGATAGTCGAGATTTTTTCTTTGTGTCTATTCTGAACAAAGCATAAAATGTTGGTCTCCTCTTTTGTAGAGATGAAGATGACATAAATGACGTGACTTCTATGGCTGGAGTTAATCTCAATGAGGAGAATGCGTGCATTTTGTCTGAAAACTCAGAGCTCATTGGTACAGTGATTCACTCTTGTGCAGATGAACCGTTTCTCTCTCCAGAAGCTCTTCAGAGTAAGATCTCGAACATAGGTGAGAACAAAGCACTCATAGCAGAAATTGTGGATGCAGTGTTTCCTTGCCTCTTTCATCAGCCAGCCTCCAGTCTTTGAAGAAGGACCTGGAGCTATTAAGACCTACAATCTCATTTCATGTGTTTTTGCCAAACAATACAGGGTTTTCACTTCCCCTTCTAGGAAATAACTGTCCTTTAAGGTTTTCTTTACATGGAAACAGTCTGAAGCACAACCAGAAAAAAGAAGCCGATGCCGCTTTAACATGTGAGAAGTGAGCAACGTTCTTACTCTTAAACCTAATGCAACACTTAACAGCCAAAAAGATGGTTGTGTCAAAAACACTTAAATGTGCTTTTCTATCTCAGCAGCTTCTAACTTGATCTATTACACTGTATGAAACTTCCCTAACAGTTTTTGCATTCCTCAGCCTGTCCAGGTATATGTACTGTACTGACTAACATTAGGAAGAAGTTTCAAACTTCCAGTGCATGCAGAGCAGACCTTTGTTTATGACTCCCTCCATGGAAAAAACTTCTGTTAATTTTATACAAAAGAGATGCTGGAGCTGTTTGTCTGTACAGTGAATAGTACTGTGGAATGTATGTTGAATACCTTCTGTGTTACAAGAAGTTTCTAGTGTAGGTATCATTTCAGGTGTTACCTTCTGAGCAGAATAATAACTGCTGCTTAGCAGTGTTGTACTATGTCAGAGCAGGGAGCGTGCATTTGTGTAGCAGCACGCTGGCTGGCCCCACTGCCATCCACAGCAAACTCAATGCGTGTAGCTCAGCCCCTTGCTCGTGCCCTCTGCCTGGTGCTTGCTGCACTGGAACACTGAGTTTTACAGCTGACCATCCAGGAAAGCCTGAATGTGCAGTCACAGTGGCTTAACCACGTGTTCACAAAGTCTTTCTGTTTCCACACACAGCTGGTTCTTAGTCCAGAGTAAGCAGCTAGCCTCTGACAAGCATGTAACTTGCAAGTGCTACCTGTGACCTCGGTGCTCCTGCCCAGGTCAGCCAGATGTGTCATCTCGAGCTGTAGGGGGCATAGTAAGTGCTGTGTTTCTAGTGGTGAAGGGAAAATACACCTCAGAACTGGTGCCTAGAAGATTTTCTCAAAATTCAGTAGAGGATTAATCAGTCACTCGTGGGAAGTGGATATAAGGAAAAATAAAGAGCTCTGCAAAAACAGGGAGAGTATTTCTAGAATAATTTGCTGATTGTGGGTGTAAAGACAATTTGTTGAAAGACAGAAAATAGAAGCCTGGCTGTTTCATAGCTAGAATGGTAGTTCCAAATTAATAATAATAATGATAATAGCAATAATTCATGTCATAAATGAAAAGTGCTTGTTTGCAAGGAAAGGAATACTTCCAGGGAGTAGAGCAATTCAGAAAGTGAACGTGTCTGCTTTTGAACCGAGCCATCTTTGGATTAANGCGGGATTTTATTTTGTCTTTAAGTTGATGTTTCAGTTATCTGATAGTCTAGTGAGAAGCTGCTGAGGAAGTATTGAAACGTGCTTGAGCAAAATGAGCTTTGCACTCAGGTTACAGGCCAATGCTTACTGATCAAACAGGGGGGAATGCTTTGATTGTATCTGGGAAAACATTCTAGGTTCTCCCTGTGTTGTGAGATTGTCATTCATTTTCAGTTACTGTAGCGAAGGCAAATGAAATAGGTGATTAGTTTTTTTACAGTATGCTGTTTATCCATTCTTAACACTTCACTTGGCAGTAAATACTGAAATGGGTTTTGAAGGCGTGCTGTATATTGCATCATAAAGTATTACAGCCACTGTAAATGCAGCGCAGGGCAAGGAAAAGTGCTTCTGACAGGTACAACGTATGAGGCATGTGGAACTGCTGCCTGCCTGCCTACCAGGGAAAAGCCGCTGCCGCCCAGGTGTCTGGATGGAGCCGCGTTGAGTGATCGATGGTGTCAACCACGGGAAGGCTTCTCCGTCGGCAGCCTGCAGCCGCGGGAAGGTTACAGAGGTGATGCCCAGCTCTGGGTGCAGGGCCAGCACAGCCTTGCCTGGAGCTGTCACCAGCCTCGGTCGCAGCTGCTGAAACGCGGAGAATCAGCAGCAGCCCGAGAGAAAAGGTTGAAGGTGATGGCAGGATGACCCCAGCTGGACTGGAATCTGCTCTGTCCGAGCGGCTGCCGTGGCTGGGTTGGGTCTGTCTGCCCTGTGCCGGTCAGCCAAGGCAGTTCGGAGGGTCTCGTGTGCCTGGAGTGTGCTGCAAAACCCATTCCTGCTCGTCAAATAAATGTCATGAGTTGTTAACAAGCACGGTGTCAAGCAGGGCAAAATGTAATTCTGTATTTTTTTAATTACTGGAATTAACAGAATATGGCACTAATTTCTACAGCTACCGCTTCTCCCCCTCCCTGAACATGAAGCTTGATTTGTGTTCTTATTAACTTTGTCCTATAAATGACCTTGCAAGGAGAGTGGTTCTGGAGGCTAAGTGAAACAATGTCTATATTTTCTGAAGCTCCAGGCTAAGTTTTATTAATGTAATGTCTAAGATCTTTGAAGTTGTGACTTTACCAGGAAAATCATAATCTCCAAACCTTTATTCATAATGGGTATGACTTCCAGGGGGAACAGAATACCTGCTGTGCTAATTATTTCAATTATCAGCTACTACTAAAACACGTAATGGATTTTCTCTGCTTCCACAGGTAAAAGGCATGACATTATGGAACTTAACTCTGATGTTGTGAACTTGATCTCCCACGCTACACAGGAGAGATTACGAGGGCTTCTAGAAAAACTAACTGTAATTGCTCGGCACAGAGTATCAACCCACAAGGTAAAGGAAATCATTAGCAAGTTTTGCACCAAAGTTTTCCTGCTCTGCAGCCTTGAAGGTAAAACTCTTCCAAATGTGGGCACATCACAGGCAACATTTGCCTTCTCAATACCTACCAAAGGCTGGTTTTAGCTGTTTCTAGCCCAGCAAATAACTGTTCCATTTGACTTGTTGGACAGGTGCTTGTAAAGCCCAGGATAAGCCTAAATGCATGTGTTTCTTCTCTTCCATAGCAGTGGTGGCTGTTACACAAAGTCTCCTACATGGTAAATGTAAAGCTAACTTTGAATGCTTTTGATGGTGGGTTGATTTAGGGGCTTGTGTTTTCCTTATGCATTTACTGTTGCTGGAACTGCAGTATTGGCTCAGTTAAAAGCCTTGGGAAACCAAATTGATTATTTTACTTTTAGAAAGTGCTTCTTGTGAAGGCAGAGGCCCTTTTCATCTTAGGATTTATTTTTGCCCCCATGATACCTCATATTCCCTCTCCTCCGTCTTGTATTAGCTTCGTTCAATATATTGTGTCCCAGTGAGCTATGGGAAGTGACAATTTACTGGGCAAACCAGCTCTTTCTTTTTTTCTTTTGTCATTCAATAACAAGATACTAATCCTTAATTCTTTCATTGTGAAGCTGTTTTAGGAAAAAAAAATAAGTTAGAAGCAAATGTATCTGTAAACTCTTAGGTGCCTGTTTGTTCAGGTTTGAGGTTTTTTACAAGAACTTGATACTTAATGAAATTTCACAAGAGCAACCAACTGATGGAATAGGAGTTATTTTTGTACTGAACACTTTTTATAGGCTTTTCAGTACTGGAGCAGAAGCAGTAAAGAGGAGCAGCTATTTGGAAACTTCCAAGTATTTATGGTGTTGTCTGGAGCAGCTGGAGTATTCTGTTCCTTGCCAGAAGAAGATGTAATAGAAAAGAAAATCAATACAGGAAAAGTACAGTTTTTTTATGAAAAGACTTTAGAAAACTGCACATGCTGTATGTTGTTTCTCGAAAGTTGGGGGTACAATTGAGCTTGTGAGCAAAAGTGAGGAGGAAGCTGAAGTCCTGAGTAACCAGTAGGACTTAGTGTCTTGCAGACATCGAGAGTGGAAGGAAATGTTTTTGGACAGTAGGCTGGATAGGGCTGGTTTCTTTCTCATTGAACTAAAGCAATAGAAAAACAGATAGGTTTTTGTCTGATTGAATTGCCAGAAGCAATGATAAGATTATAAGATTGCAATAAGCTGGCTTTCTTTTCCTCTTTTCTCGAAAGCAAAACAAACAAAAAAAGCAAAAGTAACTGGCACAGTAATCTTGGAGGCACAGATCCCCTCTTTTGTTAGGAAGATGGTATTACGCGACAGAGGAGTGTCCTACAGGATTACCTTTGTGAGTAACGTTATTGTGAGAGATGCTGACAGGCTTTTAGAAATCTTAAGTTCAAGAAGAGAACACTGCAGGGTGTTGGAGTCCCGTTATATATTAATATAGGTATTTCTACAGCCCTGTATTCCATCTCCCCCAGTGGTCACCCCCTGTTCCCTTTTCCTTCATGGCTATTGGTGGGTACCCCTGCACCATGTGGACTGCTTGTATGTCAGATAAATTCCCAGAGCCTTTCCAGGAGGGTCAGGTGGTTGCTCCGTAAGGCTCTTTATTGACCTGTCTTCATTACAAAAAGACAGTGATAGGGATAGGTGTGGTGAAACCAAGGTAGCTATTGTTAGAGGAGGAGTTGGTGTAGAAATTACCTAGTAATTCATGGGCTCATACTCAGGAAACTCTTCTTCCCAGTTTGCTTAGCTCATGCCTAGAAGCTTTCATCTGATAGACTGCCCTGAAGAGAGAGTGAATTGGCAGGGTAAAAGCTTCATGCCATGCCATCATGTAGGCTTGTCAACTTCTGTCTTTTTTTGCTAAATTTAAGGAAAAAAATATAATTGGAAGTCACTAACTTAATAGGGATAAAACTGTGATGGTGGTCTCTTTATGTGAAGTAGGAATAGCCTTTCAGATGGCTGTGAGCTGCTGTCTGTGATCCAGCTCTTGTTGCAGCGCTCGTATAGAGCCTTTGTAAGACCATAAAGGAAAAGGGTTTTTTTGTGGGTTCATCCCAGCATGAAACAGCTGCCATACTCCTGTGGTTGGAG
This sequence comes from Ifrita kowaldi, assembly GCA_013398055.1. Lineage (NCBI taxonomy): Eukaryota > Metazoa > Chordata > Aves > Passeriformes > Cinclosomatidae > Ifrita > Ifrita kowaldi. Next base: position 224,793 of record VZRS01008644.1, on the reverse strand, counting down.
CCCCTGAGCTCCTGGCTCCGAGAGGCATGGAATGGTGCTGAGCAAAAACAACACTCCATGAAAACATTTCCCCCTCACGCAGTAGCACTGAAACGCCACAAGACTAAACTGCATCATCTCTAGGGCCATAGGATGTGGGGGATAATGCTTCATCATGGCAGCACCAGCTACGAGTCATGAACAGGGGTGCAATGTAATGTTTCCTGTCTCAGCAATTCCCTGCTAAATGACCACAGAGAAGCTTATTGAGTAGGACAAAATATAACTGCAGGGGTTCCTCTTTTAAAAACTCCTGGAATAAGCTGTCTTAAAACAGGTGATGAGCTGAAATACTGTTATGGATGCACCTATTCTTGTCCCATATAAGCTCATGGTAGTGCATTGGGGAGCTTCTGGTTGAGAGACTTACGTTGCTGGTTGGTATAGGGCCATGGGTTTGTCTTAAAATGTGTAAATATCTGGTTATTCCAAAGTGAAGCAGTTCTAAACTTTGGAAAAAATAATCTTCTGGTACTACAGCTTTCTTCTTTGTCCTTTTAAAAGGATTGTGGCATGCTGGTGGATTATTATAAACTGCTGCTTCAAAACAAGTTGTACTGATGTACTGAGAGTGACTCAAGAATAGCATATGCTTTGTGGGGAGCGGTTTAAAAAAGCTTGAGCAGTGATAGAAGAGGGGGCAAAAGGTTTGTTGGACTTTTTTGCAGAGCCACAGACGCCGCTTGGGAAAGTCCCTGGTGGCAGCACATAGTGTGTTTTGAGCCACAGTTGGTAATATGTGACAATGAGGTGGCTGATTGAAAAGGACCAAACACAATACCAGAAAAGGGATTGATTTCATGCTCTGACTCAGTTGTGAAAATTCAGAGACAACAGTGCCCCACAAGACTTTCCTTCCATCTTTTCATAGCGCACAACTGGATGTGGGAAGAAGAGTCTGAGTTATAGTATCCTTGGAAACTAAGAATTGAGCAACTGAAATCACTGATAGTCCATATACTTACCATAGAACCTTGCCTAAAATACAGCTGTAAAATATCCTGTGCTTACTTCAGAATAGTTGTGTGTCAAGAGTTGTTTCATTGCAGTGTGAGATTGGGGTAGGGTAGGACAAAGAGTTGCTGAAAGTACATAGTGTGTTTGGCTGATAAAAGCCCCAGGATAGATTCCTCAGGGGAAAAAAAGGAGTCCACAAAGTAGCAGAGAAAGAAGACAACTGTAGGACGTGCACTAAAATGTGGTACAAACAGGTGGCACAGACATGCCTCATCTAGAATGGGCTCCTTGTCTTGCGTTGCCTAAATGCCCTCTGGCCAATGCATGGCTCAAGAAGCCAGTCTTTGGAAGAGCAGAGTAGTAAAACCAAACTTTTCGTCACCAGTTGACCATGTTTGGGATCTTTCCTTTCTCTGCCTTTCTGAGCTAAAGTAAATATCAACTCAGGCTTTCCAGTGGGGGCAAAAATAGGACGTAAAATAAACTACTGATTGCTGTTCTGTAGACCAAAAGGACCTCTGTCCTGTTTCAGTGCCTGTGTGTCCAGAGATTGTTGGAACTGATCATTAATATTCATTGGCCCAGCTTTGTACAGGTGGCTGGACCAGATGACTTCCCCAGGTTACCTTTCAACTATTCTGTGACTTGAAAGCATTCACTGAGGCAAAAATACATGTTCTTAAAGCTGTAATAAACCGTGTATAATATATTTCACCTTCTTCACCCCTAAGATTCATTATAACTGGTTCTAAACCACCCCTCCAATACATAAAACACCTTTTTGGAAATACCAGGTGATGCTTGTTTCAACTTCTGCATTAAATGGCTGAAACTAGAACACAAAACACTACAAACTTAAAATGTCAAATTCTACTTTTTTCTCTCTTCAAAGGAGAAAAGATATGCCCTGCTGCTTTACAATTCCTTTTTTTTTTTTTTCTAACATATTTACTGGATATGTGGTTGCTGGTTTAAAACAAAATTTCAGTCTTTAGTCTAAGGTTAGGGAAGACTTCTGTTGTTATAGTCAGTATAGACTGGATGTTGTTAATGCCATTTGTTCAATAACCTCTTACTAGTCACAGACACCTGGAAACATGCTTCGGTGGAGAGGAGATGACCAAATGACTACCTACCACCTGAAGTCTTTCTAAAACAGCCTACACTTCTCAGCTTAGAAAAACAGTGGTGTTCTTTTCAGATTGTTCCCATTAGGTCTATTAGCTCTAGTGATAGATATAAAAGCCTGGTTGTCTATAACAGACTTTTTTTTTCCAGGGGAGTGATAAGTACATTGTATGTAGTGACACCAGAGCACAACTGAGATTTCTTGAAAAGCTTGATCACCTAGAAAAGCAGAGAAAAGATGAAGAGGAACGTGAAATGTTGCTTCGAGCAGCCAAGGTAAGACTCTGGCTTTCCAAGGAAGTAGTCATGTCCTCTAGATTGGTGAACATCTTCAGGTTTCTCCTACTTCTGTTTTAAATATAGTAACCATTAACCCTGTGACTGAAAATCTATAGTGTTTAGGACAATTGAGACTATATAGAAAAGGATTTAACCTATTTACATTTAAAAAAAAAGTCCACAAGAGTTCTTTGAAATGTGTGGTGGGGTGAACTCTTTTGAGATTATTCCTACTGGTCAAAATGAAGTAAAAAGCTACAAACGTCCTTCCTGGGTCTCTTTTTGCCTCTGAAACAGAAGCCTGGTGAAATCCACCACTCTTGCAGGTGTATCTGTTTTCTGTAGTCAAGTTCAGAAGGCTAGCCTTGGAGCTGGTACCACAGCATCCATGAACCCCTGATGGAGCTGTTGCTAGTACAGAGTAAGTTTCTTCTCTCTTCCCTCACCTCAAGAGGACGAGGAAAAAAACCCGAAAAACACGACAGTAGATGTTGCTTCATCAGCTGAGACTTGACCATCTTCTGTTTATTCTTTTCTTTTGTTTTTGTTTCAAGCCAAATTCTGGAAGCCTAACCGAGAGTTGAAAGAACTGTGTTGTGCTTGCATGAATACAACTCCCTTTCTTTCCTATACTTCCTGTCCTTTTTAAGTGTCTGCTGCTGACATGAACAACATCATGCCTAGACTGGACCTGACTGACAGTGTTAGCATCATTTTCAGCTTAATCTTGCCTCAGGCTTGAGCAGAGGCAGCCAGCCCAGATGAGGAGGGGTGTGCACGTATGTGCGTGGAGGGGGATGGAAGCCAATCTGGATTGAGGCATTCACCCCTGGAGCTAAATCTTTCAATCACCAGAGAAAACTGTCATTTATTAAATATTTAACAGCTAGGATGGTGTTTGGATGCCAGTAATTTCTATTCAGTCTTTTTCCTCTTCCTTTGGTAGAGCCGTTTCAATAAAGAAGATCCAGAGCAACTGCGGTTAAAGCAGAAAGCGAAAGAGGTAGGACTTTCCAGTTACCATGCTTGCCTTTGTGTGTTGAGAGAAGGTTGGCAGCCCTGTCCTGGCAATTAGGTCAGGGTTTATTTTGCTGCTGCATACCATTTGCAGAGGCCTTGGGGAAGGACAGGAACTGCCACAGGCAAGGGCAGTGCTTCAAATGAGGTCAATGAATTATGAGCTCTCTTTTTTTAACATTTTATTTTTGCAGTTTCAGTCCTGTCTAGAAACAGTCCTTTGTAAACTGCAGCAGTACACTTGGTAGGAATATAATGTGGGATTAGAAAAAAAAAAAAAAAAGAAACTTTGAGATTTAGCATCTGGGACTGTACAATAGGCTACATTTTTCCAGGGTAATTGTTCGTTTTGTAAATCTGATACTGCTTATAATTCTTTGGCTGGGAGGCGGTACTGGGATTTAGTTTTAAATGGAAAATGCCTCTGGCTTTTAATTTTCTGGGCCCAGCAGTTTTCTGTTCTGGAATGGAGCCCTTGTTTCACACAGTTCATGTTTAGCTGCAGGGGTTTTAGTTTATAGCTTAGACTGGTTAAGCTTTTACTCCCAGAGGCCTCTGCATAGCAACTGTAGAAATCAACAAATAAGTTCATTTATGTCTGCAGCCTCCTCTCAGTAGCTGACTTTTTACATTTCCCAATATCCATTTCCTGACTTTTCTAGCCTGAGAGAAAAAAGCTCCACTAATTGGAGCTTATTTTAATTGAGCCTTAATATTGGATCTCACTGGAGTTGCCCCCAGAGCTACTGGGAACAGAATGAAATGAAAGTACCTAAGGTTGAAGATGTGTGTGTGTGTGTATGTGTGTGTGAAATTTTTCACTTGACCTACAGATTCTTTTCCCTGCTGAATAAATCATCAAGCCTGTTCACATTTCTGATTAAGGATCTGACAGCAGACGATAATAAAGACAATTGAGGTGTGAGACGTGTGATACAGAGCTGAAGAAATTGGTTTCTATAGTTACTTGACTGATTTCATGCAATTTTTAAGGATCTTTGTGCTAAATGAGAGTGATTTTCTGAGCAACCTTTTTCCTTAACTGTGCCTCTTGAACTATGAAATTTGTTGTTGCTTAACATTGCTGCACTTGGCTCCTAGGTGCCAGCAGCAGCAGCAGCAGGTTATTTATGAATGCTTTAAAGGCCCTTATTGTTTGGATTAATGTAGGGGCCCAGGCAAAACAAATGGAAATCCAGTAAAATAGCATTCGAATCAATGCTCTGGATCTGCACCATAGTAGAGGAAATTTGTAAAATGAGAGAGAAGAAACTTGCTTTACTATCTATCTTTTAATTCTTTGTTTCTGCTTTCAACTCTTTCTTTGTTCCTACAATCTGTGAGTACAAAGTTGCCCTAAAGCCCTTCCCAGTTTGCCTGTAGTGCCACCAGGATCAACGATCAGTGGGTGATGCTAATCTGTCTTGTTTTGTAGGTGACTTTACCTCTGCATCATCTGATCATTTCTAAATGTACTTTCTTTTAATAAAGACTGCAAAGTAATTCATTTATGCAGCTTCTTTTCTCTTGCTTTCTGAACAATAATGTGTAAGATCATGAAAAATATTCTGTGGTTTGCGTATTTAGAACACAAAGAAGGTTAGGTTAGATTCACTGATATTGTTCATGAGATATCTTATAAAAAGTGGCGTAGTAGTGTACAAAAAAAGGAGCCAACAGAGCAGAGAAGGCATCTGAGTTTAGTGCTTGGTATTCTAATATGTCTTGAGTTCCCCTCCTTCAGTGCCTCTCACCTTGTGCCACACTAACACAACGTGCATCACTCTTTGTCCTGCATGTTTCTTCATGCTGTGCTGCTCCCAGAGGGACAATCTCCAATTGCTCCACCAAAAGAAGAGGAGGCAGATGTGCCTTGTGGGGCAACACAGATCTTTGCGTTGGTATTCACTTGCCCTCTATCCTGCTGCTTCGTTCTCTAGAGAATAAGGCAGCCAGAAGCTTCTCCAAGCTTCACATGGAGAATGAGGACACCCACCTTCTGTGCCAGTGGTGCTTTTTCATCTGAGACTATCTCAAGATTGAGTGGAAATGAGAGCAAATGCAGCTGGTAAAATTTAGCACTTTCATCTGAGACTATCTCAAGATTGAGTGGAAATGAGAGCAAATGCAGCTGGTAAAATTTAGCACTTTATTGACAGTTTGGAGAAAAAATGGTCAGCACACATTTACACTGAAAAAATGCAAGCATGAATAGGACTGGAATAAGAGCAAAATAAAAATCAACAAATATCCCAAGACTGGAACTGATAACACAGAAGCATGATGTACACTGGGATGAAGGCTTGAAATGGCTTGTCTATTTGCCTTACCATGTTGTGGTTCTAGTCTGCTCCTAAGGAACCAAACTTGGAAACTTTGATACCTCTGTCAGCTGGAATCAGATCCTTTCCAGGTCACTCCAGTCGAGTATCTGCTGGAAAGCCTGATCTGATTGTCTGCTTATAGTTCTTTAAGAATGAATATGGACCTGCCTTCCTCAAAGCTGTCTTTTCTATGTCGATGGTGACCCCCTGGGAGAAGGGAGAGGGTGTGGTGTAATGGCACTGCAGAATGTTCTAAAGCAAAGTTTCCCAAAATGCAGGGTGTACATCCTGACAATGAATACTTATAAATCCAGGATGTGCTGTCATCCAATAGCTGGAAGCAACATTTTAACATTGCTGGAAGTACATCCAGAGACTCTGCAGTGGATTCTTTTATCCAAAAGGCTATACATAATTGCTGTGACCTTTCCATCCCTTTTTGCATGACCTATTGCCTCAAACTTCCCTATGCTAAGTCATTTACTTTCCTATATTCTTAGCCTATGTAGCTTGCCATGAATTAAGTCTGTATTTACTTCCCTCTTTCACCTGTTTCAGCAGATTTTAATGCCCATGGAAAGTGCACATTCCTTCTGAGACAGCTGCAAGGCTTGCCCCAAGCTGCTGCTTTGTGCACTCAAGAATTTTGTCCTTGCTCTCCTCATGGACCAGCTCTTTGTGCAGTGGCGTTCCTGCAGCCTGGGTAAATTACCCCTGTTTTTCATTCTGCCTTATCTGCCTCTTCAGACTGAGAGGATACAGTCCTCTCATCGTCCCTGATGTTTGCACTATCAAACCATAACTTTTTTTAGGTGGTTTCTGCTGTTTCCTGTTCTACTTGCTACAATGCTTCCAGTTACAAAGAAAACGTTCGGTCAATGTGATTCTTGTGGCTGTATGTGTGGCTTCATCCCCTTTTCTGAAATGAGCTTTCCTAAACTGAGTAGGTGTAGGATACTGTCAAATGTGCAAGCCAGCTGTATGAACAGTGCATCCCAGAAGACCTGTAAAAATGTCAGTATTAAACAGTATGTACTATAATTCTAAATATAAGCTCTGATCCCTTAGAATCACTTCGGTTGGAAAAGACCTCTAAGATCATTGAGTCCAACTGTTAACCCAGCACTGCCAAGTCTTGGACCATCACTAAACCTTGTCCCCAAGTGCCACATCTAAACATTTTCTAAATACCTCCAAGGATGGTGACTCAGCTACTTCTTAGGGCAGCCTGTTCAAATGCTTGACAACCCTTTTGGTGAAGGAATTTTTCCTGATTTCTTTGTACTTCTGTCCATCCTCTTCAAAAGCGAGTGTGTTTTTGTAGTATGGCTTCAGGAAGCTTAAGGCTGAGCCTGGGCAAGCCTTTCAGAATGTATCTGGGGAAGGCTGCTGCTTGGGGTTGAGCAGGTGAACAGGTATTTTACTGAGAGCATCTTAGCTTATTTCCACAGTAGTCACCTTTATCCCTGCTCTTACCTTGTGTCACCTTGTAGCACCTGTCAGTGGATAAAGGGGAGCAGCTGCATCTTGAGCTAGGGGAAGGAGTGTGTGAAGCAAGCACCTGATGGACAGCAGATCTGCCTGCCCCGTTCCTTGCTCTCTGAGCAGCTTTGTTCACTTGTGACTGCACAGATCTTCCCATTCCCTTGTTCCAGCCTGCTTGACACACTCATGCATTTTTTTGACACAGATACAAGACGGTGGTAGGTGAGATGGCTGAGAAAATTCAATACCTTCAGTATCAACTGACTGGGAGGAAAATAGCAAACCCTATGGTTTTTGTAGAGACAAAACAACCCCTATCAAAAACATCAAACAAAGAGCCAGCATGGTTCCCGTGCGTTCTGGGTTTTAGTTGTTCTGTAGTATCTTTTGAACAGTTACCATCTTCTTTCCCTGTTTCATATAACCTTATTTCCTCTCACATTCTCAGGGAACAAGTTACTGTAAGTTGATTCTTCGCTGCTTGCCCTACCACCTCCAACTCGTATTTTCAAGCTGTTTGTTTTCTTGTTCCTCTTACGCTGCTTCTCTATGTAGTCTGCTGGACCCAGTAGTTCAAATTATTTAAGACCACTCTTGTGTCAGGGCAGAAGTTAATCAGAATCTCTCAAAAAAGCAAGCACAGGATGCTGCAAGCAAAACAAGACCTCGTTGTGATCAGTTGGCTTTTTTTATGAGCCTTCAGTGACATCCTAAGAGCTTCTGCTTAATTACCTGATTTATATTATCTTTATTGTTCTGTAGTGTTTCTTACCTGCTTCTGCATGTTTTGAAAAACAAAAAACCCTCTCATGATTATCAAAGAAACATAAATTTTGTTAGCTGCAGTGTAGCCTTGCAGATTAAAAAGGGCTATCATCAGAGATTTGGTGTGTTACAAGTCTTGCAGAAAGTCAGGAATGGAAATTCCACAAAGTGTTATATTATTGGCTAAAAAGCGAACCAAACCCCTTTTTGTGACGCTCATATTGGTGTTCTGGAGGAATGTAAGAAAAGAGCAGCTGAGACACTGCTTCGAATACCCTAAAACCATCTGGCTGAAAGATGATAACAACTATCTTTAGTGAAAAACAGCCCCCCCACAAAACCCCATTAATCATGTTCTTGCATTTGCAAATAACCTTTTCTCAGTTTGTCTGAGAGACAGGGAATGCACATATAACCAGTTGTTAGTATGGCCTTAGATTAGAAACTTGCTAACAGAGGAAATTTTAGAGCTGAAAGTACAGAAAGAAAATGGTAATGAAGATCCGGAGAGTTCTGTGCCAGGAAGTGTTGGGTGGACTGCATGGTGAGATAGAGAAACCTGCCTGCTGATGGTCATTGAACAGTCTTCTCCTAAGTGATAGCATCTGAAACAAAACCTTATTGTGGTTAAGGATAACAAAATTATTAAGGTTATTGTGGTTAACAAAATGTTATTGTGGAATACGTTGCCTTGGAGTGTGGTGCTGTAGCCTATTTCTTGTCCTTGCAGCAAAATTAGCCTAGGCCGTGTCTGAAAGCACATGGAGAGCTTGATGCTTGATGCCAGACACCCAAGAACATCCATGGGCCTCCAAATAAGGCAAGATGATGGGACTGCACAGGGGAATGCATGCTCCAAGTGTCCTAGAAAACACAGAAATGTGTCAATAATGGTTAAGCAAACAAACAAAAAAAAAAGGGTAAAAGGCAATGCACACTCCAACACATAGGAAATTCTTAGCAAGAGTGGGCAAAGTAAGGAGTCAGGAAGTCACTGTGCCCTGGATTTTTTTCCTTGTGTGGAGTTAGTTATATATTAGGAAATGTCAAATATCAACTGAAGGATTTTTTCCCCTCCTCCTATGGGTAGATTACTTCGTGGCTATCCTGGAAAACTGTTCTGTTGTTCTCCAGAACATTTTACTGCGGCCTTTTAGACAGACAAAGCACCTGGTCTTGGGGGACATAGCCCCTGTAGGGCCTGTTCTGCCACTGAAGCAGGTCTGTGGAATATTAACCTGAAAGAAATCTGCAGTATTACACACAGTTCCATTATAAGTCAGGACTGCCTTTCCAACCAGTGCATGCTATTCTGCCTTTCTGCTGTTAAATCTAAATTACAACAGAGGGAAAAGTCAGTGGAAACTAATTGTATGGCTAATTAAAACAGTTTGAAAGGAAGCAATTGCAAGAAGAGAAATTGCATTATAGGCAAGAGGAGACTATGGTAAATGTTTAAATATGCAGCCTCCAAGTGTCAGTTTTCCTCAGAGAATGTCCCCCATATGAGAAGTCTGCTATTCAGCTGCATTCAACCTGTAGGGCAGAAAATTTTGTATAGGAAAGGTAGAGGCTGGAGGCAGTAATGCTCATTGAGCTTTATGACAACCAGTATGAGAGGCTTGGGATTGAAAGCAGATTTTTAAGGTTTATTTTTCATTTTCTTCTCAAGTTCCTTAAAATGCTTAAAGGGAGTGTGAAAAAAATTGCAGTTCTTTCTTCCAAAGACAATGAAGGGAGAAGTGACTGAGAGCAGTAGACAACTTTCAAAGCACTAAACAGAGGACACAATGAAACCCAGGGAAACCTTGCTTGAAAAAGCTGGTCAGAAAGAGAGAATGAAAAAATAGAAAAAAGAGAAAAGTCATTTCAGTGGGATAAGTGGCCCCACTAAAAAGGTACCTCAGTATTTAGTTCTTCAAAAATACACAGTAAAGGCCAATAAAAGGCTCAGATAGGTCTTGAGGTTTCTTTTTCACAGATGCGAGCTAGAAGAAGGTAGACATTGAAATTTGGTCACAGTTTCTTTGACTTAACTCTGAACTTTACTATTTGTTAATTTATTGTTTAGTTTCTTTATTGTGGAAGCTGATAGAATTGGGAGCTTCTGCTTCTTTTGTATGCCTATATTCCTTTCTATTTTTTTTTTTCCCCGCAAGTCTTATACAAATTCTTGTTCATCTACTTTAGTGCTTTTATTACTCCTGATGTACTTATTGCTGGATAGCACACATAACCCTTAGGCATACATTAAGTTGTCTTCAGCCTTCCCTGGTTTCCATTCCTGCCAGTTCTTCTGTTAGTTTAAATATTTATTTAATCTGTCCTGTACTCTATCTGCCTATAATGTCGTATGTGGAGACATCCTCACTTCTTACTTAATATTAAAATCAGTATATATATATATATACACACACACACACATATATATATATATATATATATAGTACATATACTTTTAAGTCTTTCCCTTGTATTAATTATTACCAAGTCCTGGATTGTGGTGTTTAGCCACATCTGTCTTGCCAGCTCATTTACATCCATGGGGTTGTATTTATTTGTTATTGCATTGCAAAGACAATTTCTTGGCTTTTTTTTTCCTAAGCATAACTTCTTAGCATTCAAATGAAGAGAGATTTCTTTTCCCTACTCCTCAGATTTGTTTTGTAGTACTTTGTATATTGAAGTGCCTGCAGAACAGACAGACAGTGGTATGAATTTCTCGTGCCAGCACGATGCTGGCATGTCATCTGCTGGACAAGGGCCGCCTGTCTGGCTTTTCTTTAACCTCAGTCCTGTTACTGCTCTGTGAGCCCTGGCTAAGCCAGGTGTTCTCATCTCAACCTGTAGAAAAACCTTCCCTGGTAAAACGTTCTTTTTGAGGACTAAATGTCTTTAAGTAAATGTTCCATGTACTTTGTTTTCTATGAAAGCTTATACCAAATACCTGAATCCTGTGCTGGGTACTTTGTGACCAGACACGAATGCTTTCATTTACTCCTTTTCCGAGGTGAACTTGCATTCAGCTAGGTAACACTCTTTTTTCCCCACCTTTGATACTACAGCCACCCTTTGCTGTACACGTCATGGATTAGCTGCTGTGAATTAGTTGACTTTATTTGTAGCAGTACACTTTTCATCAGTTGTGTTTTAAGGGCTTCTTCTTCCTTAGGGAAAACCTTGAGATTTGCATAACTTGCATTATTGAGGCTCTGATAAGGCAGGTAACCACATTATCATGTACTTTGTAGCCAAAAGAGTTTAAAACCAATCTGCAGTATTGCTTTAAGTAAAAGTTTCAGCATCTCATAGCTGAAGTATTTCTTGTCTTCTTATACAACTTGAAATTTATTTTTTAATATTAAAGTGCCTCAAAAATGTCGTTGGTGTAACAGTAAAAATAGATTTTGCATATTTCTGAAATGTGGGGTATGAGATGTGAGAGGATTTCTGTGAGCAGGAAACGAAATATTTTTCTCAGAGGATTGAGTGAAGAACAGAGAGGTCAATTTTGAAACCTTTCATTTTGTGTGATTACAGCCATGCTGCAAATGCCATTTCACTATAAGGAAGGACTTTAAAACATACCCTATTTCCTGATTTCTGCTGCAGGTCAGATTAACTAAAATGGTTATTGTGTCACCCTAGAGATTCTTGCTTGCTGCAAGACCAGACTTTAAACCCTATTTTTATTATTAAAAAGGCCAGCAGCAACAAAGACTATTTTACAAGTTCTGAGACGTTTTCATAGCAATTTGATCTTTATACACAGGGTTTTAGAACTCTTTGTACTGCAATTCTTAGCATATGTGAAAATAGGAAAGGGGAGGGGGGGAAGAAGCATGAACATTCATTTGCCACTTGCCTGGAACTCATCCCCTCTTAATGCCCTTCTTGGGGAACAAATTTTGAATAGAGCGTGTGTTGGGTTCTTGTGTTGTGATGGAACAGCAGCATCTTTCAGCAGATGAAGTAGGTCAGGTTGAGGGGCAACCTGCTAGTTTGGGGGTCTGATGTATGGTGCAGCTTCCCCCTGCTCCTCTGGAATTGCCATCACACACTTCTGTCTTCAAGGAAAAAGATTAGTCTGTTGTCAAGATAGGTTTGATGGTATGATTTCACCCAGGTGTGACAGTCTTTGTATCCTATTGTACTCAGACATCATGTTAATAAAACTGACCTCTGGAAGGGAAACTATGCAGCTTCTCTGTGTTATACTTTAATAAAGTGTATATACTACTTTTACTGTCCCTTGCTGCAGTGATCTTTCTTCCCGAACTTATGTGCTACAAAACTAACTGTTAAAGAAAGATTTGACTCCACATAGTCACCTCTTGCTCTTCCCTAATCTCATATAGGAAAATCTGGCAGTAGTTAGCTAGCCAGTATCCTCGGGTATCCCTTGACATTATCTGACTGTCTTCTCTTTATCCTGTGCTTTTAACTGCTCACACAATGTTTAGACATTTAATCTGCAATTTTTAATGGAACAAAACTTGATGAAAAGATTATTTTGCTGGCTTCACCAGGGTAATTTGGATGCCTGCCCGTATCGCTTAATGGGGATCTGTTGAGTCCATTATAGAAATTGAGTGTTTAAATTCATTTGTCTTAATTATGTTCTCAGAAAAATCCCTGAGATGTGTAGAATGCAACAAGACTATGATTTTTTTTTTCTTTTGCTCCAAACCCCTGGTGAGATTCTGTATGATTTGAAAAATCCTTTGACTAGCTAGGAGGTGGAAAATGTATTGGAGAGAGCAGATGTTGGTAATGACGTGTGATTCCAGCATTGTCTTGGGAACTGCCTGGTCAAAGATGCATCAGTTCTGCTTCTAGAAAGCACATCTTTTTCATGCAGTGCCCCAAGTGTCATCCTCTCCTTTGTTACTGGTAGGTTCTCTGCCAGCACTGCCCTCCAGCAGCAGTGCTCCCTCCTGCAGTGTGTCTGTGCCAGCAGCATGCTTGGGCCGCTTGAACTCCATGGGGTAAATGGTGATGGTGCCAAGGCACTGCCCAGTCCTCACCCAGAGCAGCATCCTGGTGCTCCACCATGGGAGCCTCAACCCGCCCAGTCCCCTCCACCCCATGCTGATGCCAACCCCAAGCCCTCTTGGTATTTAATCCACAGTTCTGCCTCTTGTCCTCACACTTGGCCATGGCTGCCCATCAGCAGCAGCTGTAAAAAGGAGAGAGGGGCTTATTTCAATGCTGCTTCAAGCCAGAGGTCTTCAGCAGCCACACGTTTTTGACAAGTCTAACTGCAGTCAAGCTGGCTGCTGTGTGTTTTGTAGGGCATTATTTGTTGAGAGAGAAGGGGGAGGTGTTTCCTAGTGATTCCCAGGGATAATAAAGCCTTTTGTTTTGTTTTGCTTTGTCTTAAGTTCAATGGTTTTAAAAGTCCTTTTACTTTAAGTGTAATGGTTCTTAAATTAAAGCAAACCATCTTTCCCCTTCTGGTTTTCTTTTTCACTGGAGCCTTTAGGAATTTAATCTTTCCCCAGGGGGATGCTGAGTGCATGGCATGTTGCAATGCCCCTTCTCATGGCAAGAAGACTGGTGTACATGTGACCATCATGATGACTGAACTACACTGCTGCCAGGAAGGGGTACTTCACTTCTGCAGGGATGCTCCATGGCTGCCTATAAGGAGGGGTGGCTCCAGGTGTTGGAGTCCTGGGCAGCTGAGCCTGGAAGTCAGCACCTGCCTCTGCCAAAAAATCTCAGCATTTTATTGCTGAGATTTAATGCTTATTCTAAGCATTTTATTGCTCCTGCTTAAGTAGTTTCTAAGCCTCAATCTTTCATAGTTTGTGAAGTTTCAAGTTATTTTTTTGATTTTCACTCTCCCCCATCTCCGACTGGCTGCAGTGTGTTCCTGAATATAAAGATACATTTTCAAGACTGAGATTAGAGGAAAGTGTATCTTAAACATTTTGTGCAAGTAGGCTGATATATATTAACCTCAGACAATTAGACAATTGCAAAATTCTAGTAGTTTGAAAGTTTATAGTCTGTGAAGTATTCTTGAAAGCAATACTCTATACTTGAGAAAAAACCAAGCTGAGTGAATTGAGTGAATTTTGATAAATAAGGTTTTAAGTGTTTACACTGCACTCAAAAGCAAGAATAGTGTGTGTGGTAAGTGAATGATGGTATCTAGTATTGAAGAAGTACTACTGTGTTTCTACAACAAAAGCTTACATAGGGTGATCAAAGCTGACTTGCAAATAGCATTGTTTTCCAAACTGAAACATTTGTCTCATCCTAAAAAAAAAGAAAAACAAAAACCAACAACCCTCCAAAAGCTCTATTCTCCTCATATTTGTTAAAATCTTGCTGACCCTAATTTCTGCTGAAAAACCTTGAGCATCTGAATCATTTGAGTCTTCCAGGGAACATTGTCCTTTTAGGAATCTTGCCCTGAAATACTGTTTTTATTTAAATAGCCTGGTTGCTGCAGTACTTGATGTGAAGCTGCCACCACCACTGAAGTCTATCTATATGAAGTAAATTGAGGCTTGTAACAACGCCCACCCAGAAACCACCCAGCCAAAAGCTGTCTTCCCCAAAACACTCCCCCGAACCCCAAAGTATTTCTTTGTTGTGGATCCATCTTTATGTAAGTGGGGGACTTGCACCATGTGGGTGCTGCAAGCTCAGTTGTTATCAGCTGCTCTTCTGCTCTCCAAGTGGGATCCCTGAGAGCTGAAAAGCAAGTAAAATCATAGAGTGTTGCAAGCTTGGTAAGCAAGGTGTCTGTATGGACTGGGTGAGGAAGTCGAAGTAATTCATTGGGTTTATGATGGTGGAGGGGAGGAGATTTGGATGCTTTCCTACCCATGGTATGTTTGTACTTCAGTTTCTTTAAGACGTGCACACACATCCATGCAGAGAATCCCCATGGATCTTCTAAGCCCTGGAAATTGGGAAAGCATATTATATAGTATATATAATATGTATATATATATAGTATATATATAGTGTGGCTAAGGAGCTATACTATTTGCAGGTCAACTCATCCAAGGGTTGACATCAAACCAGAGGTTTATGTTTGGAAAACCTTCCTTCTCCACCCATGCTCCAAGCTGGGCAGCTGGTGGATCTGGAAGCCGTGTGGTTGTATTAGCAAGGTGGCTGATCCAAGATAGTGAGTCTGTCAGCAGACTTGACTGGGTTGAGCTCCAGAGCAGCTGGCATCTATAATCACTGAATAGAATGTATCTCAAAATACAGGAATAAAACTACTTCTTTTTTATTTTATTTTATTTTAATAGTCTTTACTGTGGGTTTCTATCCCATCCCAAGTTTACCTAACCCAGGTGAAAGTTGTTTCTAATGATTTCTTAGTGTTCAGCAGTTTTGGAGGTGAGTGAAAATAAACATGCAGTGTATCTCTATCTTGCTTCAGTCGTTTCCTGAACATCCAAATATGTACTGGGAAAAGAAGGACTAGCAGTCAACTGGGAGCATCCTGTTAAGCTGGGTAGTACAGTATTTCACAATGGCAATATTGAGTTCTGGGTTCCGGTGATACAGTACGAGGAAATTGGGTATCTTGTGTGGTAAGGAATTGAGAATTTGAGTTAAGAACATGCCCAGGTCACAGAACCTGTTAACTTCAATTTTTGATACTAATCCAGCTTCATGAACTAGATCAAGATTTTCTGTTAATCAGAAACAACAAAGCTTATGAAGTAAGGAGCTAGCTGCAAGGCTTCTGTTAAGGCTGTGTTGATACTACAGTGTGGTCTCTATAAAAGATGTTACTTACACAAGGCTATCCACAGGGCTCCAGGCATGACTGAGTACTGGAATTTGTGAAAGTGTCTAGAAAGACAGGGAAAGATGCTGTGAAACACATTGTTTCAGTAGGTACTGCAGAGCTGTCTGCTATAAAGAGAACAAGTCCTTTAAGATAATGTATATCATAATTAATGTTGGTGTTTTCTTTTTAAATTAGAGGCAACAGTTGGAATTAGCACAGATGCAACAAAGAGAAGCCAACCTCACAGCTTTGGCAGCCATTGGACCAAGGAAGAAAAGACCATTGGATTCATCAAACGTTGGATCTGGGCTCGAGGTACAGCTGTGGCTTGCAATGACTTGCATGGTGTTATGTCTTCATACGGAGTTACAGTTATCTCTTCCTGTAGGAAGAAGTGAGAATTCTCTCACACAAAATGGTTTGTTGCATTCTGTAAGAAGCCTGGTTTGTGTGTTAGATGCTTGAGAGGATTGTTCCTGGTAAATTTGGTGGGCGTGTGTAATTGTGTGTTAAAGGAAAGACTGTGCATGAGAGCGCTGTGTGTAAAGGACTGAATGAAAGGATGACTCGGAGAAATTCCCGTCTGCAGTGGGAGGTAACCAAGCTGTGGTGGCCTTCCACAGAGGCTAGTTGTGATAGCCCCTCAGCTGAACTCACAGTGGCTGGTTTGGATGGCTTTTGAAACAGATCTTGATTTGACATTTGACTGTGGACATTTATCCATGAACAATGCATAGGGACTCTTCTCAAATATCTGTGAGTTCACCTTGGTTAGGTTCTCCCAAAAAGTAATAAATAAATCAGTAAAGCTAGAGCATTCACTTCCTGCAGTGAGCCAGATAGTCTTCTCTGGCTCATGTTGAATATTGAAAGTGCTTCTAACAAATCTTTTCTGAGCAGATCTCTTAATGTGCTGGAGAGTTGCTGTTTCTGGTACCTGGGAAGCTCTTGTGGCTGCAGAAATCTCTTCTGAGGAGACGGACAGCCTGCTTCTGTTAGAGGCCATCATCTTTGCTGGAGATGGGAGAAATTAGTGTTACTGCCAGTTTTGTCCCTCTTTATCATGAAGTCTGGATATTGCTCAAGTGAAAGGCTGGTTGGCCTGACATGAACCTGTAATGAGCAGGAGCCTGCAAAGTAACTCCTGTGTAGAGGCAGCAGTGGTAAAGTTGTCCTTTCTCATGAACCTTAAGTGTTTTTCATTCTTGTTGTCTGGGAAGCTTAAGTAGATGGTAGGATTGAAAATACTCTGTCATTTTTGCATAGCGGAGTCTGGGAGGACCTTGTCCTCAGTTATTTGCAGTGTAACTGAGACAGTGGTGGCATCTGTCCTGTAGTTGTTTCCTTCATCTGGACTGTGACAAGAGGCCTCACTAAGCAGGTGAGATAGACTTGTTTCAGTGAATGTTTGATTTATTTTTTCCCTGACATGGATACAGAATTAGGTCTTTGAATACTCCCTGTTAACCACAAGTGAAGGGAAGTAATCTGTCTCTAAACAAGCTGCAGAAAGCAGTGTTCACAGCTTTTGAGCACCTTTTCTTCTCTTCTTTGAAGTTTTTTAATACACTTTCACATGAAGCTAAATGTATGGTTATTTTTTTTTTATAATACCACTGGAAGAACTTGAAAATATCAGTCTAGCACAAGAACAGTTTTCCCCATCCTCTTCTCATCTTCCCCCAAGCTTCTATCGAGTAACTATTCCTGTTCTTCGTAGTGGTTTTCTGTAATTATCACCAGATTTGTTTCTGAATATTTACAAGTCTGCCTGTTCAGTACTTTTCTGTTATTTCTCATCATCTGTGGTATGTCTGCTTTATTAAAAGCTTCATGAGATTATGCCAAAGCGAGACAGATAACAGTGTTGCTGTTGAAAGCTGGTAATCCATTATTTACATTGCCACTTTAAAAGAATGTGGACACGACACGCCTAAAACTGGCCATAAACCTCGATAGCGTTTCATTGGCACAAATTTGCCTGCTGTATTTTAAGCATAGGTTGCCATACTAGACTGAATTATAAGGGCAGTAGGTGAAACTAATTCTGACAGTGAAACTATTTTGGTTTCTTGCATGCAAGCTCGCATTCCAGTGCCTAGTACTTAGGCTTCGTGCTACCAGAAAGCATTTCTCTGCAGACCTTTTTTTTTCTATTTTGTGAAATTATGCAGGATAGCAATCCTTGAGAAGGATGTTTAGATTTAAATGTTTTAAGTGTCCCAATATATCTGAGCAGGATTTATAAAAGGCTTAAGACTTCTCATGTAGAATAAAGAATGGTTTTGACAAACACTCTCTAGTTCAAGAAGCAGAACATTTGTAATACATTCATGATAACATGGCAAAACATCCTGAGCAGTAAACAACATTCCATTCTTCAGAGATGAAAGGAGGTCTTTGAAACTGAAAGCAAGTACAATATGGCCTTAGGCTGATACACATTTGGGCATCTTTAAAATCATCTTTTTGGGCAACCTGTCTGAGAATAATTTAAACAGGCAGGATGTGCTTTCTCATTTCAAGTTGCAAATACAGACAAAATACAGACAGCTTTATTCTCAAATAATCTTAAATGTCAGTACTTCTAGACTGTGCAATGGCAAGGAGTAAATCTGTGCATAATACTCCTGTGACCTTTTATTATTATTATTATTATTATTATTATTTTTAAAGCCTAATAACTTGGTAGACAGCTATGATGGAAGAAGTTATTCCTGAATATGAATGATATTTAACATTATTGTGTGAAATCACTGATGCTAACTGGATTAAGATTTTTAACTAAGACTTCAACTTTCTTTGAATAATGTTTTTTGTATAATGTTTGTGTCTCTTATGGCCATGTTAGCTCTGTACAGCTTCTTTTTATGGTTGCCTCCTGCAATAATTAAAGGAGAGGAATTGTTTCAAGAAATTATTGACACAAACTGAAGCCCTAAGGTATTTGGGCAGACGGGGAAGAAATAGTCAGTTACAATATGTATAAAAAAAGTGAAACTCTGTAAGCAAATTTGTCGTGTATTTGCCTTCCTTTATTCAGTACCAAAACTTAATGGATACTGGGAAAGTTCAGTTCAGCAGACTGGGTTGGTTGGATCTGCTGCCTACTGTTGCAGTAAATGTGAAGGGCTAAAACCAGCGTTGTAGGGAGCATGGTATGCTAACTTATCCACAAACAAGTATCTGTGTTTAACTAGGATGATTCTTCAGCTGAAGGTTTCCTATTTCTGCACACTGTGGCACCTGGCTTTGCACCTCTTCTGAAAAGTCTTTTTCCCGGGATAGTTGAGCACACGATTCCTGCACATTAATCTTATTTTGATCTCTGAAATTGGCCTTTCTTTACTTGGTCTTTCCAGGAGACCTATTGTGGGTCATTTTAGTGTGGTAACTAGAATATGTGGTGACACAATCATGTGCTTTCCTGATAGAGGCCTGCTTGTCAGCAGCCTCATCACCTCATAGTGTAACAAGTACAGAAAGAGGCTCTTGTCTAGAGGAGTGCCTGTGAACTAATTTGGACCTAACAGCAACATAAAAACAATAAACTATGTCTTGCCATGATTGCTTATGTATCTCTAAAATTAAAATAGCAGTAGGGACAAATCCATGATGATCATGGAATGAAAAAAATAAGGCTAACGCTGTAGGCCTAATTAAAAAAAATAAAAGAAAGAAAAGGCATCAGTATAATGAGAATTCTTTTTCCTTTCTTGTTGGAAACACTAGTTTGGGTCGTTTTGCATGTTCTCTTCACTGCAACTTAACATTTGAATGGTATTGTTCAGAAAGAGTAATTTGAGAAAGCCCTGGTAAGAAAAATCCCTCTATTGTGAAAATGTGTTAATTGGTGCTACTTGCAATCCAGAGGTGGCAATATCTTCATCTCTCTCATTCTTATCCCTCTGGACACTTTTGGATACAAGGCGGGGGGAGAGGCCTTTGGATTTGATTTATATATGTCTTGGGGTTTGTGCATTTGTTACCCACCTCTCCTCCTCCCCTAGTTTGAGGGCATGTGGTAAACAGTAATGAATTAAAGGGTAGGAAGAATTGAAAACTAACTCATCTTGGGAAGGGAGGACACTTCTAAAACAAACAAGAAAAAGTAAACTTGAAACCACAGACTCATTTTCCCAATTCTTTGTTCTGTTTCATAGCTTTTATTGGTTGGTAACATCCCCCATAATGTTTTCAATGCTGATAAATAGTCAAGGACTTTTTATATTTTTTTATTAAGTTTTACAGCTTTTCTGTTGACAAAGCCATTTTGGAAACCGCTTTGTCTCATTCCCACTGTAACTGGAAACTTAGAAATTTGAAGACTACAGTTCCAAGTCCTTAAACTTCCTTTCATTCTATTCAGAGGTGTCTTGGGTGCAAGGTCATCTTTGGCCTTGAACTGAGAGCTGTGTATTTGTGCAGAATCATGCAACAGGGAGGAAAAAAGTGTGCAGATGTTTCTGAAAGTAGACTCAGAAGACTGGCTGTTACACAGTTATGGTCATTGTCTGAATACAGTGGTTGGGCCTTTGTACTTGTACAGGAAAACTTTGTTGGATGCCTGTACTTCTGTGTAATTTTTGGGGTAGACTACTTGCTTTGCATTAATTTTCTGGCTCCATGATAACACATTAAGTACTTGGAAGCAATGCAGTCTCTCCTGCCCCAAAGTGCTGTTGGTGCTATGTTCTCCACTTGCTTTCTTCCAGGTTGGTTCCACTGACTGACTCGGGGCTGTACATCTCGTGTCTTTTCTTCCTTTTTGCCAGATCCAATGGCAAAGGAAATTCCTCCTTCCAGACACTGCTTGTGTCTGTTCTGTCCCCTGCCAAGACTGGCTGATCTGTTAGTAAGTGTGGGTCTTGCCTTGTCACAGTCTGGCTTTGCTGCAGAAACTTAAGCTACTGCAAGTAGTTGCTACATAAATGAATCATGCAGCTGATACTTCCTTTCTGTCAAACTCCTAGCCCTGGCCAACATACTTAAAATAATGTGATACTTCCAGGGTTATGCACATCTAATGCAGCAGTCCACACATAAGCTGGCATTCTCCTTCTGCAAAGAAGTTTGGCAAGCAAAAATGGGAGAAATGCCTTGTTTACCACAGTGGTCATTGTTCCATTTTTATTATTGACTGTGGGTGGAGGAAATGAACTTGTCATCTTCTCTTGTGTCTGCCACATCTGATCATTGTTAGCAGAACTTAAACTTACCCTTCTTGCTTTACAGCTTTGAGATGCTGGTGTGCATGTTGATTAAATGTACTCTGTACATGGTGCTTATTTAAGCTTTGGAAATGTTCTTTAAGTTGACCAAGGAAGAACTAAGCCTTTGAGCAACAAGTCCTTCCTGCAGAATGGAAGTAAACCCAACTCTTCCAAGTGACTGGGGAAGACAGACATGATTTGTTTTTTCTGGTGTGTGACAATCAAATGGCTTTTTTTTTTTCTTTGCATTTGCAGAAGGGGTGTGTGTAGTTAAGGAATATATAAGTTTATGCTCTTCTAAGTGGTAACTGTAGAAGCTACTGCCACCTTTTTGGCCATAAACTGTTCTGATGAAGGAACACACTAGCATAATTCATCAGCTTCAGTATTGGTGTTAAGGGCATGACTTGTCTAAGTGTGACTTTAAAGGGATGAATTGGCTCTGTAGCAAATGATGGGTTTGCTGCTCCCTGTGCAATGAGGACACTGCCTGGTCTTTGGCATTGGTACATGATAGTCTGCTAAAGTATTTTCTCAGAAGCTGCATAAAATTAATTTAAAAGCAATCACTTCAAATTGGACTACTTGTATATAAGTAGGTGTTCCTAACCAGGCTACAAAATCTGTTTCTACACTTCAGCGGTTTCCCTCACTTTCCCTGTGTCTTTTTCTCTCTCTGTCATCCCTTCCCCCAGCCCACAGGTCTAAAGTGATACTGGAGGGTGAGGTTTTTTCTACTTTGCATATGCTTAATGTATGCATACTCTTGATTTCAATTTCTGGTTCTTATTTAAGCTCTTGGACAACTGAAGTGCCTATGACATGGTCATACCTTGGGGGAAGAAGGGAGCTAAAAGTTACTGCAATTATAAGATGTCTTCAGCATCTTAGTTATCTGTTTCAAGACCTAACTAAGCAGAGCTCAGTCAGCAAGAGAGTTTCAGTTTCTGTGCTGAATTTCCTGGCTCCTGTCAGTCTAGGCCATACACTTGATCTGAATTTTTTCCCCATGTAAATAGGCAAAAATATTCTCAACTGTCATTCACACACTTCAGAAATACAGTTCATTGGCCCATATCGTGCCTTCTGTGTGCTAGAGATGAACTTAATTCTTCTTATATGTGAAAGATATCTGCAATTTAAATGACTAATTGCATTGTAGCTTTAGGCTGAACATATTGGTAACGCACAAATGTTGATGACATGTGAAGGGTCAAGAGATTTATAATTTAGTTGACAATACATTGCTTAAAATGCTGTGGCAAAGAGCCAGAAAATTTCAGCTTAATAATTGTCTATTAACTAACATGACATATTTCTATAGTATTCATTACCTCCAGGTACAGATTAAGCATCTGATGTACCCATATGAAGTGACATGCGTACATGAATCTTGGGCATAATGGTGAATAAACTGACATTGCATTCACAGTAATTTGTTTCAATATGTAAAACATGTTGTTGCCTACATTTGAAAGGACTTGTAGGAATGTTGCAATGAAATCTGAAGAAAAATGTGTAGTTGAATGGAGTTTTCTATTATATAGATCTGACAGCTTCGTGAGGCTTTTTTGTAGGCTGCAGATAACATCATAAATACACATTTTTTTTCAGCTGCACAAGAAGCAGCCTGGATATAGAGATCTGAGTCTTTCAGCCATTGGCTTGAGCTACTCTAATGGTCTATAAGGTTAAAAAATAAAATAAAATCCCCAGACCCCAACCTAACACAACCAACTTAATTTTTAAAAAAGAATCATATAAATACTGAGTCATGTAATATTTTAGTGTTGTAAATGTGGGAGTATTTCTGTCAGACCAAGGTTTGGTAGAATAGGCAGCATCAGTAGGCTGGCTTGTCACCAAACTACTATCAGCTTCTTCCACTTTGTTTTCTCTGGCCTAGATTTTAGGCACTTGTTTGTACAAGCAAAAATGTCAATTTTGACAGGGTCTGTTCCTTTCCCCCTGGCTGCTGGGGGAGACTCAGTATGTGCTTGAAAACAATGTGTTAATGGTTTTTTAACCCTTGTTTCCTCTTATGAGACAGGAATGTGTTCTGTTTTATAGCTGGGAAACCAAGTACAGCATACACAAGGTATCACTGACCTCAGTGTGACCACACGTGACAGAGACGGGGCTTGAACCTGGATGCTTTTGCTTCAATTCACTAGGTGCTCTTACCACCTTTCAACAACGTCTCTGCTGCACACAACTGTCATTTTTCAGTGTTTGGAGATGTCACTCAAAAGTGTCTCATGACTTTGCTTCTCTCTGCTGGTGGTATTTTTATAATGTGCAGAGCTGCAGTAACAGTTCGCTCTCTTGGGATCTTGGCTCTGGG
This sequence comes from Ifrita kowaldi, assembly GCA_013398055.1. Taxonomy (NCBI): domain Eukaryota; kingdom Metazoa; phylum Chordata; class Aves; order Passeriformes; family Cinclosomatidae; genus Ifrita; species Ifrita kowaldi. Next base: position 201,474 of record VZRS01008644.1, on the reverse strand, counting down.
ATTGTGATATGTTTATGCCACAACAAAAATTGTGATGAGAACTCTTGGCTTGACTTTTAACATTTGACTGAACACTTTTCTCCCTTAAAGTGCCTTCCTCCGAAGAGTTTAGAATTTTGAATTTTGGTTGGTGTAAAGTCATTGAACTCGGGAAGGGAGCATGTACTCCACCAGGAACAGCTCACTGAACCTGACAAGAACTTGGTTGGGAGGAAGGTGTCTGCAGACCTCTCTGAGCTTTGTGTCAGAGCCTGTAGAATAGCTCTGAGCACACTTTTGAAGTCCTTGTCAGTATCCATGATCCAAACTTGCAGATGCCATGCTCCAGGTACCTTGCAGGCTAGAAGCAAGGTAGTAATCGTGGCTCTGTATTAACTTCACTCTTGCCTTTTCAGAGAGTTGGTATTTAATTCTCCATCCAGCCACTGGAGAGAGCTCTAGAGATCTTAAAACAGGTTTCCAGAGCAACCTCTGAACAAAACTGGCTGCTCACCAGCTTGGGACTACAGCAGGAGCTGCACAGCTGTGTTCTGCTGCCAAGATCAGTGAGTGTAATTGATCTCTGTCAGGTGTGTATAAAAGGCTCTAAGGGTGACACTGTGCTGCTGTGGAAAAGCTGCTGATGGGGCTCAATTCTGAGGATAGTTCAAAAGCAGGACTGCTGCTGTTGTGACCTCCTGGGGCTAATTTTAAGCTAGCTGGTGGTCTCAGTACTGGGAAGGGGGGTTTACAGTGGTGCAGAGTTACACTGCTGCAGTGCCTTACCTGGCTTACAAATAGGGTCTGTCAGCTGTGATACCCAGACTGACTGGTAGAATCTGCACTGGTAGTCGGCCCTCCTGGGCTGCATGTCTCTGTGTCATTTCCCTTTTGGAAGGAAGGCAGGGTGGTGAGGGTTCAGTGAAAGGCAGGAACTTTACGGTAACAAAAAAAAAGAATCTGCTAGTTAGAGCACTAGTAATTAGATGTTGCAGAAGGGGGATGCAGGCTGGTTGCAGTACCCTTTGCTAGAATTGATTCTACTAAGATGGATTTTCTATTTGCTTATCTTTGTACTTGTCTGTGACTTGGTTGAAAAGCAGCACTTTTCACTTCCCCTCGAAATAGACAAAGCTGTCTTGGGGTATCCTGAAGACTAGCAGTGAAGAATCCCCCAAAATAGCAAGACACAAGTGGTTGCTGCCCGAATGGGAGGAACATAATCGAGATGTCTGAGAGCAAGGAGTGGGCTGGTGTTTTTCAGGTCTCAGAAGCTTTGTGCTTTTGAGGAAGGGGTATGTGAGATCTAAAGGAGAGGATGTTGCCTAGGGCCAGACAAGGTCGACCTCCTGCCCAACAGGATTTTGCTCAAGTGGAGCAGCAGAGGACCCTGCCCTGAAGTGTCCTTGTGTTAACTTGAGAGCTCAGAGTCGGGCATTTCTTAAGTAAAGTCTTGGACATTACCAGAGGTGCCTGTGATCGTTCTTTGGGTTGTGCAGATCTTGGACCACTGCTTGGTCCAAATTCTAAAACAAAACCATGAAAAACCAGTGTTTCAATACAACTGTGGAAGATAGTAGCTAAAAGGAGATAGTGCTCAGCACTGTATAAATTTACTTAAAAGTGGATTCCCCAACATGGTCCCTATCTGGACTGGAATGACCTAGTCTGTCTGTTGGCTTCTTTAATTTTAAACTATCGTGTACTTTGAGAGAAGGACTCTTTCTTTTAACTTGTGGTAGCAGCTGTTGGTTGTTGAAGAGCTCCTGGCCCCTGAAATGCTGTATGCAGGAGCTTCGATAAGGCAGAGTGATGCTATGGGAAACTTAGAACTGTGAACTGGCTGTCTTAGCAAACAAGGGCCCAGGATAATCTTTGGCTTTGGATGTGGTATTACAGCATAATATCGCTTTATGTCTCTGCACTGGGCATGATGGGTAAGAATTTAAGAATAAACAAATCCATAACTCTGTCTCAAACGCAGGCAGCTTGGTGCTTCTGCCCTGTTGTAGCATCTTGCAGCTACAACAGCTTCCAAAGTAGGCTGGGGAATTTGTGCCGTCTGTCTCCTTTTTGTAAGAGTGAACAGGATTGAGGTGGCTTTGTTTGGTGTCTTTTTAAAGGTAAGACTTGTAGTCTAATGACTTATTTAGAGAGAAAATACTTTCACCTCAATAAAGTTCTTTGAATTATAAAGGACATTGCTGTTGGGTTACTGAAAACCCTTGGGGTTTGTTTCATTTATAACATTGCCTCGGGCCTTCTGCTGCATCCTGTTGGACTGACCTCCTTTTCAACCCGTGCTGGCAGCTGCATTGCAGAGCTATCTTTTCCCTGGATCCTTTAGGGTTGTCATATGACAAACTTGAACTGTGACCCTTTTGTGTCTTACCAGGACAGCAGTGCCCTCTGTGCAATGTGGCCAGCAGTCTTCCCCACGCACGAATTTGTTCCAAGCCATTTAACAAACTGAAAGTTTCAAATGATGGCATTTCATAGTGTTTAATAGTATTGACTGTAAAGCAAATGAAATGGTGCTGAATACCCTGCGTGCTGCTTGTAAAAAATACAGCTTCCATTTCTACAATGTGCCCTGGGTTTCCTGTGGCTAGCGTGTACTCTCTGGTGAATCTCTTTATATTTTTAATAAATTTCAGTGCTTCCACCCTAACAACAGTAGCATTCACTGCTATATGTAGTCCAGCACTGGTATTAATTTCTAATAAATTGGGGGGTTTATACAGATTTCTGTAAGCAAAGTGGGCAAAGTCATTTTGCTGAAGTCTTGCAGAGAGTGTTAGGGTAAGAATTGATATAGTTAACACTGCATCCAAGCAACACCATCTCCAAGTGGTGTTGATGCTGGCAGGCATTGCCTTGCTGAAGTTAGAGAGACTGAGCACTCGTATTTGTACAAATTACATTCATTACCAAGAACCCTCCAGTAGTGATAAGAGACTGGCTGTGCAGCACAGATTGGCTCCAGGATAAGTAGCCAGTCTATTGTGCAGCTCATGGTAATCTTCCCCACCCCTAATAATAAATCTTGGGGCATTTTGGAAAGCATGGGGGTTGCTCGTTCCAGTAGCTTGAATGTAAAGCTACTGAACATCATCATCTCCTACCAATTGTATTTTCATAACCAAGCAAGGCAGCTGACTGAGATGGATAGGTTCACATGCAGTGCTCTGAATATCTGGATGCTTTCACTTGAGTATTTGTTGCTCCCTTAAAGGACAGAGTGCAGATGATGGCCGGGATGAGAGTTTCTCCTGGCCATGTTCCAAAGCTAGGGCGCACTCAGAGTGATGGTTTTCTTCATGAAGAGATGGAAACCTCTGGAGCAAGCCGTAGTAAGAGCTGTGCACAACCTGGGGCTCTGCACAGGCACTGTGCTAGTACCTTCTTCATAGATGGCTTGTCCTTTCTCAGTGCAAGTCTGTTTAGCAGACTTCACTGAAATGGCAGTTATTTATCTTACCATATTAATATAATTTTAAAGAAAGAAAGAACTTTGTGGTTGCTTTGACTGAAACAAACCATCAGCTGGCAAGTGCTTGCTTTGTCTTTTTCAGTATCTAACGTGCAAGGATTTTTTGGATTGCTGGTTTTCAACATGGAAAGCTGAACATTAATGGGCTAGTTTTATACAAGTAGGCAGTATAATCCAACCAGTTTAGTTAAAACTTGTATCTACATGAAATTCTAATGTTTCTGATGGGTTTTTTTCTTCCTCTCTCCCCCATTTAGGGTTTGAATGGCAATGGAATTGCTCCTGGATCATCAGGTTTTAGCCTTACGAAGCAGATGCTCTGTCCAAGAGTAACCCGTGTCTGTCTCAGGGACTTGATATTCTGCATGGAACAAGAGAGGGAGATGAAGCATTCTCTACACTTGTACCGTGCTCTTCTGAAGTGATTTGAATCTTGCATTTCACCTTGCTGTCTACTGCCAAAGAAAACACTGAAGCATTGTTGCACTGTCTTGAAATTCCAGTTTCTGGAAAATGATCCGTTGTAAGGATAACTCTTGTTTACAGATAAACATTTTTATTAAATACCTAACGTAGCACCTGTAAGGTTTTTAATAATATTTGGCTTAAATCAGTCTGTAAACCTGTGAAAACACTGAGCTGCACACATAAGCACCTACCTGCTTGCATTTAACTGTCTTACAAGCTCTGAGGGCTCGATGAGTGTCCCTAGTTTATGTATGTCACTTGCTTCAGTACTCCAGAGTCTGCAACATCTGCTCTATGTGTAGTGCCACCTTCCAATTCAACCTTCTTTAGGGAAACAAATGTTGCTATAACGGCACAGCATGGCATGGCAACTGTATTTAATCATGAACCAGCAGTCAGTAAACATGCTAATGTATTGTCTGTCTGACTCAACATCTTCTTAAGTTTTCTGGGTCTAAAATTACTACTGGGTGCTCATTTGTGGAGATCAAACTAGCAAGCAAAACGAATGAGGGGTCCTTTCTACCCCACACTTTGCCTCAGTTGCCCTCAGCCTTTCCTCTGGGAAAGTGACTGGGGGAAGGAGGACAAGTCAGTCATTCTTGTGATTGAAGTACATCACACAGTGTAGTTAGGGCATACTTGGATGTTCATGGAAAATCTGGAGTTACTAAAAATACAAGGAGTGAAAGATCCTACAAAGGGAGGGTAAACAGAAGAAACAGTTTCTTTTTCTGTAGATACAAAAAATAGCATTGAACTTGAGCATAGATGTGGAAAGATATTAACAGAAACAACCTGTTCTGACTGCAAAAAAGGGAAAAGTTGAGACGCATTGTAACTCTGGAGCTGAAGACTCTCCTTAGAGAGGAGCAGTGTTTGCAAAGCACAGGATTCACTGCTTTAGAATATTGATTTAATACTTCATTGTGGTGTAACAGGGAAACTTCTCAGATAAAAAGTATTTAGACAGTTGCTTTGTTTCCATTCAGTGAGGAGGAGGACTCTGGGTTATAAAGACTGTTAGAACAGATTCAAAGATTGTCTACTTGCTTGTAAAGACTGCTTTCTGGTGGAAGGAAAACCCTCTGGGTGACTCTTCTCCCCAAACACGTTGCCTTCTGTGACACAGCTCTGTGTAGCATGGCTGTTTCCCGGGACTGGTGGGAAAGGCACTGACTGCATTCACAGAATCACAGAATATCCTGAGTTGGAAGGGGCCCTCCAAGGATCATCAAGTCTAACTCTTAAGTGAACGGCCTGCACAGGGGTCAAACACAGAACATTATTAGCACCATGCTCTAACCAACTATTGAATGGCTTCCTGCTGAATTTTTTTCTTTGAAAGAACAAGCTTCCCATGGTTATTTGGCATGCTGCTTCAAAACTTGAAGCAACTATTCCCACATCCTCCACTGTCAGAACCACTGCAGGTGGTTATCAAATTCACTAAGTTGTGAATTGGTTATGTTGGTTTTTGTTGGAACAGTAGTAAACAAATTAGTAAATGAATGCTGTAAATTATTTATATATGTATATATAGCATATATATATATATATATAAGAAAAGCAGTACTTTGACTATAGTTTGCAAGATATTGATGGCATCGGGCAAAATTGTTTTGTATAATTAAATGCTTAGCTTTACTTTTTATGTAAAGTGCAGCATTTTCCATATTTGTGTACTGTATCTTACTGATCAGATGTTAAAGATTATTTTAAATACTGCATTAAAGCAATTATTTTATTAAAAACAATAAATTGGTAACTTTGTTTCCTTACGTGAGAGATTCAGCATCTGAAGCTGTCAGCACCATGACTAATGCTGTGACTGCGAGAGCGAGCCCCAGCTGTCTGCCCATTGCAGGAGCTGGCACAGTTTCCTCACGTGACATATTAACTAAGAACATCTCTGTTTGAAGCGGTTTTAAACAGAAGTAGGTGACAGAGCAAAGGATTGCTTGAAAGGGGAGGGGTGGGCAGGGAGAAAAAGCAACTTCTCATGTCTGATTTCCTCCTCTCAGTCAGCACAGAGACTGGGTTGTGGGATTTTTGTTAACAGCTGGGCAGAGGTGAGAGCTTTGCACGTTCTGGGAAGCAAAAGCATGATCTGTGTCAGACTTCAGCAATGTGCTGTGGAAGCACTGTCCTAAATTATTTTTAAAGCAACTCAAAATTAATTAAGTGCAGGCTGGAGAACCACAAAGAGTATCTGCATATTGGCCTGCCTCTTTCGCTTCTTTCAACCAATGCGATAATAAAGTGAAATAAGTTGGAGAAAATAATTGATAAATAGATGCATATAAAGGATGATGGATGATTCAGGTGTTTTTATGGCCTGCCTGTGATGCAGATCACATGGTTTTATTGCTGCCAGAGAAAGTTGTATCTCACCAGTAGATTCTCCCTTTGTGCTGCCTCTTGCCCCGTGTGTCATGTCTACACCTACCCCACTCCCAAAAGACCCCTCAAATTCAAAACTTTTACGCTGTAAGGAGCAGCAGATGTTTCAAAAAGGTTTTTCAGCAGGTCTTTAGGCCTAATTTCAGACAGGGACAGCTTTGTCCTTGGTGCAAAAACTGAAAATACTTGTCTCTCTGCCAAGGGTTCATCCTGCCTCCCATTTGAGCTCAGCTTTGCTTCTGAGAAAAGTGTCCTCTAAAGTGGCATGTAGGACATACCTGGGCTTTGCACAGCCACATCAGGAGTTAAAGAACAGATCACCAGCGGTTCATTTCCATGCTTTTCCCACTCTTCCTGCTCTTTATGGGAATACTAAAATCCCAGTCATAAGGTGATGAGGACAAAACCTGCTATCATGCTCCCTTGCCTTTTAGTTCTCAGTGTGCTCATGTTCAAGCTTGGGAACCTAGGGGAAGGAACCGTCTGTGCCACCAGTGCTGGGAGGGCTCCAAAGCTTGCTTCAGGCACTTCCTGCTTTCCAGCTGGCCTGCTACCCTAGTGGCTGTTTCTGATGCACTGAGCTGGCTGGGCAACTATCCCTGCCACTGAAGTTCTCAACTTTTAGAGAAAAGGGTATATACAGATAGGGGGAAAAGCTGGTGTTGCTTGCTCTTTACTACTGCCTCAGCAGCATTCTATGCCAAATTTTATGTGTTACTTGGTGACAAAAGGGGGCCTGTACTGTTTCTCCTCCAACTGCTGCTTTTTCCTTTTATTGCCATTTTCAAGTCTTAGCACTGAATCCAGCCCTTTGCACTGTCTTTGACTCCAGCTTTTCCCTTCTCCCCCTGGGAAAGCCTAGCTGGAGTGCACTAACACACCCTGCAGCTTTGTTCGAGGTTTAATGAGGAAGGTAGCAGGGGACCATGAGACATTGCTGGATGATTCCTCAAAGCCATTGCACTCTCTTGGACACTTTGACACGAGTAGCTTAAGGCTACTGTTTGCATCAAGTTGTTCTAGGCCCCCTCTCTTTGTAGCACCTGTGTCCTGCCATGTGAGTGCACTGTGCTGAGCAAAAGTGCTGTCAGCTGTTCTCCAGGTTCATATCTTTGCTCTGTTCTTTGCTTTCCTCTTCATTTGTAATCACTGGTGTGAAGAGAGAAAGACTAAAGCAAGTGAGGATGTCCTGAAGGGGCAGACAGTCCAAGTGATTGGACTTGGTGAAACAGGCTTGTTCCCAGCAGCTTTTCATATGAGGGCTGCTGTGTTTCTGAGGCCAAGCACTTCGCACTCTTCCCTCTGCACGTAGCACACGGTGTCTATGCATGCTCTGAAAGATGGATGCAGCCATTGTTATCCCAAGTCCCACGGCTGTAGCTCTGGAAGTAACTACAATCTGTAGTGAAGGCTTTACTCCTTTGAGGGGTGCAAAGTTGAGTACCAAGACTGCAGAGCACAGCACCCCAGACCTGTCTGTTTTGCCAGTTTGGGTTCTGGGCTCATTACCACGTGTCAGTGGCTTGTCCCACCCTCACTGGATACAAAGGCTGCTTGTCTGCAGGCCGCAATGCCAGGGTTTCACTTGGTACAGGCCTTCTGTAACCTAGACAAGCACCCCCTCTGGCTTTGTAACACTGAAGGAATAAGCAATAAACATCATCTTTTCCTTTCAGATGTATTAGTCCTTGTTCTTACGGCCTCTTCTCTCCTCGTCTATTACAGGCATGAGCTGCTCTCTCATTGCCTGCTCTCTGTAGGTATTCTGGCATGTTAGCTGATAACTTTGCTACCCAGTCTCTCCTCATGATCCCCTTCTTCACAGTTTCCCTCTGGGGAGCCTGGGTTTGAAAGGGTTTTTGCTGTGAAGGAGGGAGGAAAAGGAGGGTTTTCATCCTGGATTTGAATGGTTATTCTGGAGTGGAAGGAGATGGTGGCACAGGTCAGCTCACAGCCCTGAGGCTGCTACTTTCTGTGCCAGGAAGATCCTTGCAGGAAGTTGGTGTTTCATGGTGGCTAAGACTTCTACCATTAAGTCCTACTTCAGTCAAAGATTTCCTACAAGGTCCTTACAGCAGTAGGTACCTCCCATCCTCCAAGGGATGTTTCCCTGGCAGAGCCATCCAAAGTTCCTGCTGGACACCCTATCAGAGGTGGTCATCCATTCTCTTCCCCGACCTCATATCACAGTCCCACAGCCCTTCCACGTGTCTCATTGTCAGCCTGTATCTGTCTCAGAAGTGGCAAAGGGTACAGCGCCTGTTTTGTGTGACTTAGGTGGACACTGAGTGGTGTCAGGACCCACGCTGAGGCCCCAGAGGCTGACCAGTATGTGTTTCACCAGAGTTCTGCCCATTTGTAGTGCCACTGAAAGACTACCTTCCCTGGGGCTGCGCCCTGGTGGAAGGGAGCAAAGGTGGGGGTCTTCTGCATAGGTACTGCTCAGGCAAAAAGTCCATCTCAGCAGCTCAGCATGCCACGCTCCCGCTCCACAGGTTTTGCTTGATAACTGCTCTGCACTTATCAGTATGCAGTTACTGTCTCTACCAGATCACAGGGAATAGTATTTTTAAATCTATTTGAAATGAAGAATTATCTGACAGATCATCTGTATCTTTTTTTGAGAACTAATTCATAATTACACGTAGTTCCCCAAGCTTCTTGAGATATTTGCTCTTCCACTTTGAAGTGTTTAGCGTGACAGGGTTTATTATTTACAGTTATTTTAAGGTGTTTCTTATTTTTGTTCTTAGAAGCTGGAAGGGAGGATGGAAGTATTTTTTTTCAAGTAATTATGTGTGAATATACATGTACTCTGTGTGTATAAGGATGGCTGAGTAACTTTTAAAAAGAAATACTCTACTTTATGTAAAGACTGAGTTATAACAGCTCCCAGGTGTGAAACTCCAGCAACAAGGAGAGAGGGAAGAAGGAGATAAATTATCTTCTTTCTTTAAGAGGTTTCAAGTTTTAATGTGTTAAAATCCTTTGATACCTTTGTGCAAAATTGGGCAGAGAATAAAGACTCCCTTGAAAAGCTGATCAGCGGGAAGTCTCAAGAAGGGTAGGAAAAGGAGCATGCATACAGAGGATTGAAAACAGAGCTCGCTCCTCTCTTCAGGAGCTTCAGTAATACATTTACATGCATTCTGGCAGAAGCTTTCTTTTAGAGAAAAGACAGAAAAGGACCTTTCTAGAAACAAAGTAGGTACTCACCTACTTGTGTAGGCAGGCTATGTATTTAATGAAGCAGACTTACTGAGGAAGAAATCCTTATATTGTTGCTTCCTGCTCAATGCAATTTTCATTTTTAACTTCATGTCTCTTAAAATCTGGAAAACACCTCTCTTGTCACCTCATCTCTCTTTGAAGGAGTGGCAAGGACTATCAGCAGCACAGAACTGAGCCAGTGTGGGATGCGGGATGGAGGCCACGTGCTGTCCATGGGAGTCAGTGGCCTGACACTGAAAGAAGAGGCTGGAATAAGCAGATGTGTAGCTACATCAGACATATCAGGAGATGTGTAGATCCAGTGTCGGCTCCTCAACATCTCATAGATGAAGCAGTTTTCCTCTACTGATGTGAATAAACCACAGTTGGAGGCTTATAGCCCATGTGAGCATCTGCCTTGCAACAAGCTGAGGTGGTAATCAGGCTTGTGCTACCTCTTGTCAGGGCCAGGTCTGTAATTTTCTGCACCCTGCCTTTCACCAGCCCATTCCTTAGCCCTTTGCAGACCGGCTGGCGGGTGGTGCGAACTCAAAGAGGCCTCATCTCACACAGCTCTCAGTCTTTGCTTCTAATTTGAAAGCTTTAGCCTTTTTTATTACAGGGGAAAAAAAATTGAAAGTGACCCAAACTTCAGGTACAGAGGGCGAATATTAAAAGTAAGCTTGTTTCTGCCTTTGAAATTCCACACTTCTTAGAAACTGTTGGTGAGTGATGCCCCAGAGCTGGGGAGGATGGCTCCAGAAAAAGATCCCCTCAAGTGTGCAATCAGCCCTTCACAGCAGTCTGCTGGGGATGCTGAAACAGAAATCAGCGTTTCGAGTTTTTTTTCCCATGCGGTAAAGAAGAACCTGTGGGAAGGTTCTGCCTATGTCCTTATACAAAACCAGGATATCCAGTAATTAGTGAGAGATACCTCCAGGGCAAGCTCAAATTTTGCAACACTTCCCAAGGCAGGGAAAATGCCCTCGGCTAGGGCAGTCTTGGGAAGAGAGTGAGTCAGGAGCCTTATTTTTCTTTTTCTTTTTTTTTCTTTTTTTTTTTTTTTTTTTTTTTT
>VZRS01008644.1:166583-190813 GCA_013398055.1 Ifrita kowaldi | reverse complement strand
TTTTTTTTTTTTTTTGTTTCTCTGTAGTTCTGATCAAGTAAAAATTTTCTGGGGATGAAAACTTCGCAGGGACCCGACTCTTCCAGACCTCCCTGCACCTGGGTGAGGCTCCTCCACCTCCTGAGCTAGACGTCTGCCTTTTCAGGCTTTTTCTCCTTAACAGGCTCAACTTTCTGCAGTCCTGAGCCACGCCTGGGAGCGGGGAAGCCGAGCTGACCCCAGGTGCAGCATCCCCCAGGGAAGAAAGCCGGGGAGGTGCCACCCAGCCCTCGCCGAGTGGAAGGGTTAGGGTGCTGCCTCTTTCGGTGATTTTCCCCCTCCCCCAGAAACACACGGACGATTTAAAGAAGGGAGAAAGAAGAGATTTAAAATTCCTGCTTAGCTGTCACCCGCCTTGGGCGGCACCTGCCACATGGCAGAAGTCGGAGCAGCGCAGGGTTGGGGCAGGGTGGGTGGCACAGGGGCGATGGGCGGCGGGAGCTGGCGCTGACCCGCCCGCAGCTCCTGCGCCCCGGGAAGGGCGGAGAGGCTGCGCTGGCGGAGGCAGCCTTGAGAAAGCTCCTGCTTGGCTCTGCGCCCAGAGGAGCCAGCACCGCCCTGCCGCCCCAGGGCCGCCGGGCCTGCCCAGCGCGGCCCGGCCCAGCCCCTGGGGAAGGCCCTGCCCGTGTGGGGAAGGCCCTTCCCTCGGTGCGCCGGGCTGCGGGCCGGCGGCTCTCGGCCGGAGGGCGGCTGGGAGGCTTGGATGTGGGGGCTTTGAGCCCTCGCTGAGCCAACCGGCTGATTCTCTGGGTGCTCCTTGATCTGACATGGCACCAGGCTCCTCAGGCACGTCCCTCATTGAGGAGGTCTCCTGGAGAAGCCCGTCTGCATCGCAGGCAGTGAGCCGTACGTAAGGGGCTGGAGTTCCTCACATCGGGATGCGGCACAAACACTCCCTGGCTCTTTGAACAAACATCCCCAGGCACGACTGACCGAGATGCAGTGGCCCAGCTCCTCTTTCCCACTCTTGTCTCCTCCACCTGTTTTCTCTGGTGTTGAATCTGCTTCCCACCTCTTTTTAGCTCCACAGCTGCCTTAGTTTTGCATCTTGTCCCTCTGCTCGTGCCTTGCACAAACCTGCTGTAGCACTGCCTGCCTGCCCTTGCTGGTCTCCCTGGCCACTGCCCTTTCTCAGTGTTTTAAGCCCTGGGAATGATGTTTTGAAGGTATAAGAAGGTGTGTTCCCACTAATAAACAATGCTGGGATAGTGGTGACAGCAGATGAGGAAAAGGCTGAGATACTCAACCATTTTTTGGCTTCAGTCTTCAATGGCAACCTCTCTTCCACATCTCTCAAGAAGATACACAGCAGGATAGGGAGCAAACTGTTTCCCACTGTGTAAGCATGACCACCTGAGGAACCCGAATGTACATAAGTGTATGGGAACCAATGAGATGCATCCCAGAGTACTGAGGGAATTGGCTGATGTTGTTGTCAAGCCACTCTCCATGATATTTGAAAACTCATGCCACTCAACTGAAGTCCCAGGCGACTGGAAAAAGGGGAACGTTGTACTCATCTTTAGAAAGGGTGGAATGGAGGACCCTGGGAGATACTGACCTGTCAGCCTCAGCTCCGTGCCTAGGAAGATCATGGAACAGATCCTCCCAGAAGCTCTGCTCCTCCCAGGCACATGAAGGACAGAGAGGTGATTCGGGACAGCCAGCACAGCTTCCCCAAGGGCAAGTCCTGCCTGACCAACCCAGTGGCCTTCTATGATGGTGTGACTACATCAGTGGACAAAGGAAGGGCCACAGATATCGTCTAACTGGATTTGTGTAAAGCCTTTGACACAGTATCCCACAACATCCTTCTCTCTAAATTAGAGAGAGATGGATTTGATGGATGGACTGTTAGATGGATAAGAAATTGGTTGGATGGTCATATCCAGAGGATAGTGGTCAATGGCTCAGAACCCTGAAGGACACCAGTGACAAGTGGTGTCCTTCAGGGGTCCATACTGGGACCAGTGTTATTTAATATCTTCATTAATGACATAGACAGAAGGGTGGAGTGCATCTTCAGCACTTTTGCAGATGACACCAAGCTGAGTGGTGCGGTTGGCACACTTGAAGGATGGGATGCCATCCAGAGGGACCTGGACAAGCTCAAGAAGTGGGCACAGGGGAATCTCATGAGGTTTAACAAGACCAAGTGCAAGTGCTGCACCTGGGTTGAGGCAACCCCAGACATGAGTACAGGCTGGGAGAAGAAGTCACTGAGATCAGCCCTGCTGAGAAGGACTTGGGGGTGCTGGTGGATGAGAGGCTGGGCATGAGCAGGCAACATGTACTTGCAGCCTGGAAAACTAACTGTGTCCTGGGCCGCATCAAAAGCAGCGTGGTCAGAAGATTAAGGAAAGTGATTCAGCCCCTCTACTCCCTTATGATCATTCCATGAATTCTGAACTGGGAGGGAACTGTTTGCTTCATCCAGGCACCCTGCAGCCTGGCTTTAACTTCTGTGCTCAGGCAAAACCCGAGTGAAATGCTCATAGACCAGCAACACCCAGACCAGGTGCTTCCACCTTTGTCTTTCACAGCTGTTGGGCACCTCTGCTCTGCCCAAAAGCCTGCCTTCTTCTTCAGCTTCCATGGCTGCTCTGATTCTCCTCCCCATCCCTCAAATAATTTGTTTCCCTTGGATGACTGCCCTTGCTTCTGTCTTTTTCAGGCTTGCTGCTTTGATTGCCTTCCATAGGAGACACCTCCCGCACAAACAACTGCTCAGCTGCCCCTTGTCCGAGCTGACAGCTCACAAAGATTTATCGCAAACCTGTTGTCCAGGCAGGAATTGTGAGCTCTTGGGGGTCCGTGTGGGCATGTCGAGACATTAAATCAATTTGAACAGGGCTAAAATAGGGCTCAGTTACTTTCTCTCCCATTATCTTTGTTAATGAGCAGGCGAAGTCAGTCCTGTCGTACTTGCGATCTCGAGAGCTTCCAAACCTTGAATGTAACTTCTCGAGAGCCTTGGGGAGTGCTGGTTGCAAAAGACTCTTCTGTCATTTCTGCCTTCCCAAGGTTTCAGAGAGGCAGGTTCCCTTTTCCCCAGGGAAGGACAGCCAGGGTGGAGCAGTTTTCCTTCCCTAGATTCCTGTATTCACCTCCTGCAGAAAGAAGGCGGGCTGTCCCAGGCAGCTGCAGTGCTTTTAGGTTATTAAGCTGTTTCAGATGTCTTGTTCAAGTTGGGCTTTGCTGTGATGCCAATAAAAACTTGGTGGTGTTAGGCTTCTGTGGCATCACGGAGAATGCCACGAGAAGGAAACACTCACTTCTCAGCAGCTGAAACTCTGCATTGGGGATTTTCCTCCATCTAGTTTTTGGTAGTTCCCTTTCCCAATGTGCCATCCTCTGTGGATGTCCATGGCCCATTGCTTGAGGCAATGTAGACCAAGGGTAGCGCAATATTATACCTTCCTAAGATTTACCACAACAAAGCCTTTTCCTGAAATTAGCTGTGAATCCTAAACCGACTGAAAGGTCAGATCTTGTAAAACCTCCGAGTTTGTGGGGCCACTTTGCGGGTAGCACTTCGCAAGCCCTCTCCCTCACCCTTTTGCTTTCTGATTCTGCTGTCTCTTCAGATGGGCAGGGAGCTCTCGGAGAAAATGGAAAACAGTCTCCACTCCCATGGGTTCGTGGTTTTGCCTTCCATTGTGCCAGCAGCAGGCTGTCTGAGGGAATACAAATGGAGCTTAGCACAGGGTTTGGATAATTAATACTGTTTCTTTGAGCTGAGGTATTACTTATGCCCCTGGTTGATATCTACAGTGATAAAGATACAGTCCTTTCTATGACTGCACAAAAAAAATATATGGGAGGAAAAAATGGGATTTTTGCTGGTCCAAATTAATGTGGGTCCAAAACTCTCACATTAAATCTCCCAGAGCAAAACCGTCCTATTTTCACGACCCCAGGAAAAGCCCTTAGATGCTCTCCTAGGGGCCTACGTGCCTGCGTGTACCCAGACCTCACTCCCCAGAGCAGCTGGGGTGGGGCAGGAGCTCACCTTTCCCATAAAAACATGTGAGGACAGACATGTCACATCCACCAGGATGGTACAGGGCTTGTCTGCCACCCCCAGCATGGCTGCAGTGGTGGGACAACATTTTCCTGCTGCTCCTTGGGGAGAAAAACCCTTGCCCAGTATATCCTGCCCCAAGGCAAAGCAAAAGCCGTGAGGAGTCGCTCCAACCTGCTGTGGTTGGTTTAGACTATAAAACTGTGGGGGATTTTTTTTGGTGTTATTTAGTGAGCAACTCACTGTGAATTTAATAGATGAGTTTTGCTATCAGTAACAACCCCCCTAACCCCCAAGCAGTTTATTTCATGTGTACAAGAGTAAAAAAGGGAAAAGTAAGAACACCTCTGGGGAAAATAAGGGGTTGGGAAATGGCTGTAAGTGTAAGCACAGGATTGCCAAACCCACACGTTCAAAAAGCATGAATCAGATCTCCAGGAATCACAAGACTGGTGGTCTGAATTCCAAGTATGAAATCTGGGCAGTTTCTGAAGGGTATTTCCCTCCGTGTTTTCAATGCTCTAGGGGAAGCTGTATGCCCTCCCTTGCGGAGAGAGTGTTGGTGGGCTGGAGTTGAGGCTTACACATGCTTACAGATCCATCCTCCCGGTGCTGGAGCCTGAGATGGTCATCATGCCCTCCAAATCCCCTAAGCCTGCCTCATTGCAGTGCTCTCCCCCATTGTGGGGCATCGCTGCTGCTCCCTCATATCTGATGAGCTGCCTGGAAGGGCGGCTGAGCCCCAGTGCCCATCTTGCCGCAGTGGGGAACAACGGCTGCTTGCACCAGGGTTATTCTCCGCCCTGTGGATAGGTGGTAAGGAAAAGGCGCCTCTATTTAGTCCTCAGACTTTAATAAGAGAGAGATGCAGCTTTGAATAGTCCAAAGATGTACCTAGCCAGGGCCATAAAACCAGCTCAGCACTGCCCGAGGTAGGGAGAGTTGCCCGCAACACCTGTTCTGGAGGGACTTGAATTGTTTTCTGTACTATGCAGGAGCTTGCTTTAAGAGAGAGCTGAAACTTTTTTATCTGGGGGTACAAATTAATGCCTCCTCCCCCAAAGCTACCCAAAACCCCCCAAAACCTGAGAAGAAGAGTGCTGTGGCAAACTCTCTGTATTAGACTAAGTGGCCCAATTTATTGGCGCCTGGGCCCCCAGGCAGGGAGCAGTCTTCACCCACAGCTCCAAATATGGATGTGCTGGCAGGAGAGGGAAGCTTCCTCTGTCTCCTGCCTCACTTGAGGGCCTCTAGATCTATAACTGATCTAAACTGCAGTTGCCCAACTTGGCCTTGCAGAGTCAGCTTTGCTGCAAGTCTTTTCTTGTCTCCCTCTGGAGTCCCTCAGCTACCACCCGCGCCTCAGTGTTGGTCCTTGCAAGCTCTTTGGTCATGCTGCAACTGCTCAGCTACAGCTGTCCCCACCAAAGGAGCAGCATGATCTCCCTGGGAGAGGACTCCCTAGATGACTGGCTACACAGCACCATGAGATGGTCTACCCAAGCCCAGCATGGCAGTGTTGCTTCCTGTGCTGGACCAACATCTCTTCTATTTCAGCAGAAGCTGCTCTCATCCTTGTGTGTTGCCTCCGTGTTGCTCTTACATCTCAACTGGCACCAGTCAGGACTCATTGGTGTGAAATGTGGGGAAATCCCAGGCTGCATGGCTCTTCCTGAGCTCCTGTCTGGTAGGCAAATTACCTGTCGCAGGGAGAGGATTCAGGAGTTAGAGGGAATTGCATGCAAATGGGAAGAGCAACCAAAGAGCCCCAGTTCTCCCAGATCTGCTGAGGCTGAACACTGCAGTTGGCAGTGCACCTGCTTTGGTGATGGGTGGAGCTGCGGCTGTGCAATGGGTAAACCTCACAGCCTTTCTCCTTCAACGCCAAGCATCATATTTTTCTCCAAAGCACTCATACCATCCACCTGTGGAAGAGGAGTACAGGTGACTTCCAACTGGATGGACAGCAACAAGCAGGCAGCAAAACCACTCACATCTAACAGGAGCTGCAGCACTTGCAATGGTAGCTGATGAGCCGAAGCTGGTCGGTTTCCAGGGCAGGTATGACTCACAGCCCATCTGTGATTACCTGTGAGTCGTCATGCCCGGCTCCGGGCTCCCCAGGGCCTGGTGCAGCAATGTCTGCTTCCTGAGTTCAGTGAAAGGGAAAAGGTGCCTTGCTCCCTGTTGACGAGTGTGGATTAATCTATGCTTGCCCTAGGTTGGAGGTAATACCAATAGCACCAAGCACTCCCTCCTGCTGTGTATCCTGTGTGGGATATATCCTGGCCTGAAGGACCAGACATATTAGCCTGACCTCTAAGTGAAGCATCTGTATCAAAGAAGAGGAGAGAGTAACATGTACGTGGACAGCTCACGGCAGCGACCCTTCCTAACTGTGCCTGCTTGCCTCATTAGAGGCCCTTTATCTGGGAGATGGACTCATTTGCCAGTATAAACATACACTTGCCAGCAGGGGTCAAACACAGTGCATAAAGCACTGGAGAAGCTGGGAGAGCACAATGCATCCAGCACACACGGCAGTGCCAGAAGAGCACCACTGGAGCCCAGAGGACAGACCCAGCCGTATCATAGCACAGTTCTTGCTTTGATTTCTCTTCTCCCAGTCTCTTTATAACCACGGCTGCCTCAAAGGGAGACAAGATAACAGAAGTGCCTCTCACTGCAATCACATAGAGTACATCAGCCCACGCTGTTGGTTGGAGCAAGGTGATGGGACCTTTGGCTGCTCCCAGGCCAATTCTCTGCACGGTGGTGTCTCCAGAGGAGGAAAGTTCACTCTCTCCTCACTCTCAATGTACTGCTGGCCCTCAAAACCCTCTCTTGTTTGCAACAACAGAGCAACCTATGTGGGCCGTGCTTCCTAGGACATCTGCCGACCCAAGACTTGGGCCTCCTGCTCTCCTACAGCTCTGACTCCAGGGATGAAGCATGTGGACACGACAAAGATGTTTGTCTGCTCCCTGCCAGCAAGAGCTCTGCTACAGTTGCATCTCCATCTGAATGCTGCTCTAGGTCAACACAGTGAGCACCCTCCAGATCTCTGTGGCCTTCCCACTCTTCCTCGGGACCAGGAATGCACAGTGCAGGGTGCATACCAACTTAGCATACCAAGTTCTTATCTGTATTGCAAACTGGTGAGTGATTCCTACTTGCTAGGTTTCCTGGTATGTTTTTCCATGTCCAGATGCTGCCCACAGCCCATCTGGAGAGCCATTCCCCGCAACTGCCTTGCACACGTCTCCCAGCTGTCTCTCTCTTGGGACTTGCATGCAGAGTGGATTATTTTGAGATTTGGACTGTCAGTCCACAAGCAGCAAGCGAGCACTTTTACCTGTTCCAAGCTCCCCATAAAGTTCTTCAGTGTGTGCCGCTCTGAGGAGCTCTCATGTTGTTTCTATGAAGAAGAACCTATCTGGTTGTGGCTACATGTGCCATCACCCTGCTGAGCTCTCCTCTGCTTGGAAAGGGGAGGGATTTCTCATCCTTGCTGTAAACTTTCACTCATGAAAGAGCACTTTAGTCTGGACAAGATGGCCTCACAAGGGATGGCTCCATTCTGGAGTTCTGAATACCGCTGACTCTTGAAAAGACTGGATTTGCTGCTCAGTCTTTCCCTCAGCGTAACAGCCCTTATCCAGCTAAATTCAGCTGGGGGAATTCCACCTGTACGATGTGCAAGTAAAGGCAAAGACATCCTTTGCCGTGTCCCTGTCAAGTTTCTGCTCCCCAAGGCCTTGCTTTCTCTGTTGGTAGTTCCTGCATGCAGCAGCAAGTCTGCTCTCCATGTGTTTCACTAAAGCCGAGATGCCCACACATTTTTTCCATTGTGAACCTGGCTTCATCCCTGCCAGCTCACGCAAGCAGCTATTGTTAAGTAATTGTTTGAGTCATCCACTGAGCCCACACCCAAGCAGGCTTTTCAGATTTAGCACATGGGAGATTCACTACTGTTGGCATGGCTTTGGGGTACTCTACCTCCTGCCTCTGCCCAGGAGGATGGCAGTGATGGAGACACTCCAGATGGGCTAAATGTAGCCATTTTCATGCCCATCCTTGCCTTCCCAGCCTCCAGCCACCAGTAACAGAAACTTAATGCAATACAAAAGAGCCACCAGCTCGCCCCCAAGCCGTAGCAAGGGGTTTGTCTCCTGATGCTGCTAGAGATCAGAGGTCTCCCTTTCTTCCCCTTTTTTCCCTATCCCCACCATCATTACCAGAGTAAATGTCAGAGCTGCTTCCCCCACCAGTGATGATGCCTCCTCCTGACCCTTACTTGAATAGTTGAATTTTAGTTTGGCACAGTTTCTGCTTCCCAGTTCTGGCAATTAGAGGATTTGAGAAGTTCATTGTGGAGCCCTGAGTTTTTATATGGTCATTCTGGCTGACACCACACTTTTTACCACCTTTTTACATGCACAGCCAAAATGCTCGGCACATTTTCAGAAGAGGGAAGATTAAAAACCCATCCAAAAAAAAAAAAATCCCAGGAAAAACCCAAAGTGAATTACTAAAGTTTGTAAGGCTAATACTTTATAGGGCTAGTATGCACAGGCCTGAGGCCTTCAAGATAATATAATCTAATACTTGGAGATCCCCTGATGAAAGGCACTATATATGCAAAGTGCTTTATAAACATTAATTAGTTAATGTTGAAAATTTTGCCCAGGGCAAAATAAAAAAAAAGAAAAAAATCCTACCAAAAATCCCCCTTCCCTCCCTCTCTCTAGTCCCTAACTATACAAAGTTAATGATTCTGTGTGTGCAAACTTAGAGTACATTTTAATTTCTGTTTACTTCTGGGGAGATGGAAGCACTGAAAGTACTTTCATATGTGTTATGCTTCTGCAAGCATTACTAACATGGCAGCTTCTCCTATCATGTGCTTTAATCTCCATGAATGAGGACACCCCAACATCTACAGCATAACTTTGGACCACAGTGTTTGCAGCAAAACTGCCCAGGCCCTACTCGCTCATCCCTTCATAGTCTGTAATCACCAACCAACCAACCCACCCATGTGTGAAGGTCCTTGTGACAATAGTTTCCATTCCAGGCCACCTTTTCAAACCTTGGGCAATCAACAGGTGGTTTCAGTGTCATCACCACATCATATGTCACCACGTAATGTATGCACAGGGAGCAATGGACAAAGTAATACACATGTTGCTTATCACAAAAGGAGGAACTCGGCAGCCTGAAGGACAAAGCAAACCTTGCATGATGAGGTTGTTTCAAAGTAGCTGGTGTAAAAGGCAACAAGTTGTGCATTTAGTGATATTTCTAGCAATGATATTCCACGTATATTTCACTTCTCCTTCATGATCCTTCCCAGAGAAGCATTCGGCTTTTAGATAACACTAGGGGCTGTTTTCCCTGGAAGCTCATATCTGCGCTGCCGTAGTAGTCCATCCCACCACAGTCCATCCCACCACAGTCCATCCCACTCCTTTCAGAGCACTGTGCTCACTTCCATGCTTTACAAAGCTTAGGGACCCTCATAGGCAGCACTTTTCTTCTGAAAAAACCCTTTACATCCCTGACAAGGCCCTTACAGAGTCCATTCAGTTCAAGCAAGTCTGCACCATGCATGCTCCTAGTATGCCACAAACTACCAAATCAGCTGCCTGACTCGGACTTCTCTGTAGCACATCCACCAGCAAAGGACCAGCAGGCCTCTTGCCCCATGGCCAGGATGGGTGACCACTTCTCACCACTCTTCCCCCAGGTGCAAGGGCAGCAGAGACCCCAAGGGAAGAAGATGTGCAGGCAAACCCCTTCCTTGAAGAGTTGGTGGTATCTTCTAGAGTCCTTTTTTCCCATCAGTCCTGTTGGACTCATGCCTGTCAGCCCAGACACTGGGGTAAAAGTGCTTGGTGGAGCAGGAGAAACTTTAGTGACAGAGAGTCAGAATGCAGCCTGCTTGCAGGAGTGGGGTCTGGCCCAGCAGGCTTTTTCAGGGCTGGGTCAACTGGGTCCCCATGGCAGTAGCTGGAGGCAGAGAGACTTTTTTCCCTGCATCTGATGCCTTCCCTGCCAGCTGGGTTTTTGCACGCACCTGATCTTTTCCCAGTACCCAAAGCAGCCAGCACTGCCTCCCTGACAATGGACCTTTGGTGGGGGATGCTTTTCCTTTCCCTCTCTTGGGTCCCGTGGATCTCGAGGGCTGCTCTTAGCATTTTGGCTTCCCACAATGCCACCCTGTGAGGTGTTGCTGTGCACTGGCAGCAGGACACTCAGCCAGACATTTTCTGTCTGCCTGAGCTGTCTCTGGGAGAAGTAGCAACAGAGAGAAATGCAATGTGCCAGCATTTCTCTTAGCCTCAGATTTGGTAACTGGTATGGGCAAAGTCTTAAAGTGAAGTGGAGTCAGCCCAAGCAACCACAGCCATGGTGATGGTTGGTGGCTGTCTTGTGCCTCCAGCACTTAGCAGCCAGGCAGCTGCATGGCTTGGGAATGCATCTCCTCTCCAGCAGCTCCTGAAGAGGTGACATACTGAGCTTCACTGTATGTTTGTACAGCACTTGTGCTTGGCAGGTGAAATGATGGGGCCGAGGAATCGATGCATTCCCAAGGATCTCAGCCCTGATGACCGCCCCCTTAGTATCAATGGCAGCTATAGGTTTGCCCTGGTCTGTTCCAGTCGCTGCCACCTCTGGGCACAGTCCGGGTTCAGCTGAACATCCGACTTGGGTGAGTCGTCTCGGGGGAGTTCTGCCTGTACACGAAAGCAAGATCCAGCTAGCAGGGAGTAATCGCTTACACATGGATCTGATGCGGACGTACCTGAATGAGCTAAACTTTCATCTTGTGCAGTTAGGGATGTTTAGTTTTAATCCTGTGTCAATGGGAAAAAAATGGTATGAAGTCCTAATAAATAAATTATGCTGCCGAGTGCTCAGATCAGCACATCCTAGCTAGAAGCAGTACAGAAAAAGCCTCCTTCCAGCACTGCAGACTGCTTTAAAACGTCCCTTCAAATAGATGTTGTTGCAAGCCAGTGATACACCAATGCTGTTGTGTTGGCTTCAGATCACGAAGCATTTGCCATTCTGAGGGTGTGCAACTCTGGGGAAGAAGAAAAATGATAAATATTTAGTAGTTTTTGATTATCAACTTGAGAACTCTTGAAGAACCTTGATTTTTCAAAATCATTGCGCGTTTGCTGTCAGACAGCCTGGCTGCTTTCAGGTGTATCATGCTGGGCACCTGCCAAGGCAACCACTGAAATTGCAAGTCTGCTTGGAAAATCTAGACGGGAGATTGTGATGGAGGAAACTGTCTGTGCTGCTATTGCTGAAGTTACTGATTTTTACCTCCTCTGTTTTTAAATTACTTTGCGGCATTATTTGCTCTCAAAGAGACAGCTAGGAATGCAAGGAGAAACTGGAGACTGGAAGCATCTTTTATATTGCTATGGGCAAAAGACTTGATTTTCCTGGGATTTCTTGGATGCTCAGACCCTGGTTAAGTTCCAGGGATTGCAGTTAGCACAGGGAACTGTTGAGTCTCGGTCAGATACTACCAGTTTCACCAAAGCTGTTGGTCTGTGCTGCAGCAGAATATTTGCAGTATGTATTAGGACAGAAGCTGTTTACCACCCACTGATGAACTTTTATGTGTAAAACATCCCTTTCAATTTGGGCTGAAGCAGACACTTGCTTTGATAGTTGTATGAAAAACCCCTAAACTTTGCTTTGGGATATTTATAACCAAAACATGCATTGCTTTTGCAACATAAAATCCGCTTCGCTGGGTCTTGGTGATATAAAAAAGGAAAAAAGAAGAGGAAGAAAAAGAAGGTTAATATAATAAAGAAAAAAAAGACAGATGAGTACACAGAACACACTTCAGATCTACAGCACTATACTGTCTCAGCAATGCCACCAATTCAATTTAAATCCTAAGGAAAAAGTTAATGCTATTGAAGCACTACAAATTAACAACAGCCCTGGCCTTGTACATCACCCCTTCACAACAACCAGCACATCAAACACCTTTGAGGCTCCATACAAAGACAGAGTGGAGGAAAAGTGAAATGGTTTCTCATCCTCTGCCCTGCCAGAGGCAAGTGCCAGCTCTCACTGTTGTAAACTGTAAGGCAAGGCAATCTGCAGTGCTATGGAAAGAAAACAAATACCACAGTAGCAGGCAGGCAGGCAGGCAGGCAGAATGAGACAGATATTTTTAATTGATGCTAGAGGAACATAAATAGATGAAGCTGGCATTTACCAGCACAGCCCTTTTTCTCTCTCTGCCAGGTACCCATTTACCCGGGCTCATAACCAAAGGCCAACATGACATCAGAAGCCCTGTGGTGTTTTGCCTTTGGGCAACAGCCGGTAAAACTGGTTTCATCTGGCAGATGAGCGTGTGAGCTGAGGTAATTGGTGTGTTCTTTTCTGCCTCAGATTCCTTATCTCATCCTGAATATTCCCATAACCTCCCTTTTTCCAGCCCCTTTTGTTTCTCAACAAAAAAAATATTTACATTGAAATAAACAATGGGAGCCTCTAGATCGCATCGGGAGACACAGGTGTCGGTAACTTCACGAGCAATGAGCAGCTCAGTGACAGCTGCAGAAAGGATAAGCTGGAAAGGGGGGCTTTTTCTAGCTCCCGAACAGAAGGGGTTGGAACAGGCACAGTTTGATAAAGGAGCCTCACTCAAAACCAGCTGCCCCTCCATTTTTCTTTCACTCCTGAGATCAGTTTGGATTCTTTTTCTGAGGTGTTTTGCAACTGCAGAATAAAACCCACCTGAATGTGATCAGAGTACAATGTGGGAATCTTTCTACATGCCAAGGCTGAAAACAACCAGGGCTGCCTATTCCTAGGGCTGCATTAGCAGTGCTTTGCCAGCACAGCCGTCCCAGGCTATGCAGAGGTTGGGCAGGCTTCCTGCGGGCATCCCTCACATCTCTCCCTGCTTTGCTCACTGAAGAGAGCAGGGTCATGGAATAAATCCTGCCAGCAAAACTATATTTTCTAGCATATCACTGCATGTACATTACTGGTGGTTTTGTTGGATTGTCTGTGTGGATGAGTGACTTCACCCATCGCAGCTGTTGGTTAGGGATGGCCACAGCATGTCTGCAGGATACACATGCTCAGAACACTACTGTGGGGCAGCACCACAGCCAGGTAATGTGTGACTGGGTAAACTGGGGGATGGGACAAGGATTTCTGGCTTGTTTGAAACGTATGAGCCTCTTCAAGCTGCCCCAGAAAGAAGTTGGAAGGCAAAAAAACTATTTTCTCCTTCCTTCCTTTCAAATATCCTACTGATACATATAAACGTGGCAGGACTGGGCGCCAGGCCTAGCAGGGACATGCTGGGGATAACGTTCCTGCTCTGACACATTGACTCAAACCAGGTAGGATGCTGCCTCCATCATCTGTAACTTAAGGAAATGTGATCTGCTTTTCAGAAACATCGTTCTTTCCACTTACAGGTCCCTTTGGAGCTGGGAGATGCTGGAAGCATGGAGAAGCTTGGGAAATCTGGCAATAGACAAACCCAGACACTTGGGTTTAGCCTCTCAGATTTTGAATGTTCTCCCTCTTCTCCTATGGAAATCACTGGTGAAACTTCCCACTGAAGTGAAGCTGGATCCCAAGTCTGTTAATGCTGACATATTAGCAGGGAGGGAGGGAGAGGGAGAAGAAAATGCAGAACATAAGATAGAAAAAGCAGCCTCCAACCTGCTAAACAAGGCTAAAACACAAATCCGGTGGTTATGTTAAACAGTCCAAATGAAAATTATCCAAATGTACAGGATTATAGGAGAAGAAAGAAAACAGACAACTGGAAAGAGATGATGAAAAACGGGCTAAGGGAGGAGGAAGATATAAAAGGTGGGAAATGAATGGGAAAATCCACTTGGGGATGAGAGAGCGGCTGAAGAAGATGTAGAAGGAGGACACAAGTGTAGGAAGGTTGGTGTGAAACACAGGTAGTTCTGGGTGTAGGCACGGATATAAGGGCTTTGACATCTGGGTCTGAGCCTCACAGATGATAGGAAGAGACACCCAGAGGAGTATGGACACCTCCAGAGAGGCTGGAAAATGTCTGAGCTCTTTGTGGTCTCTATGGAAAAAGACATAGGGGAAAATGGAGCAGGGAAGGAATGGAGGGGGGGTCCCCTTGTCTTGGCCACCTTGCTGGATGTGCCTCAGAGACCAAGCCTGGACAGGTGCTGCAGGAGCTCCTGTTTTTTCCTGAGGGGCTTCAGGGTTTCCTGCAGGACTGAGAAGCCCAGGTCAGGGATGTGCTGCAAGTGGTGAGCACGGCAAACCCAGGTGGCTCCTCCAGCACATGCCCCTGCCCCAACACACACAGCCCCCACACACCCGTCTTTGCACCACCCTGCTGCTCCCAGCCCACGATCCAGCACTGAGGGCTACTCATGCCCTGAGCAGGAAGCCAAAGGGCTGCAGCCTGTGCTGTTCTATACCCCTGCATGTCACATAGATATTTGGGAGCCAGAGGACTAAGGAGGCTTCTGAGCTTGCCCAGGAGGGTGGCTCTTCCCACAGACCCAGCCCCACAGTGACAACACATGATGCTCCCTGCCTACCAGGTTCTAAACCAGCTCCACGCAAACAAAACTGGGAGTACTGTTTTGACCTCTCCTCCTATCCCTGTCCTCTCTCCTGCACTGAGAATGTTTTGGCCAGGGTCTCAGCAGCAGCAGGACATGTTCCCCTGCTGCTTCCCCCTCCCTTTGGTGAAAGACTAACCAGCACACCACTTCGGCAAGAAGACAAATGCCTCAGGTTCAGAAAACACATTTTGGACTTTTAAGAAGAGTGAAATGAGGCAGCTGCCCATTGTGGGCAATTTAGCTTAATGTGATATTGAATTCAGCTGTTTAATACACCCAGATGCTCCAGCAGTGAGTGTATAAAAAACCCCCAACTTCAATAAATAATGAAGATGTGGATTTTTTTTTCTGTTTGTTTCCTTTTTTTAATGAAGGTGGCAAAACTGCTAATTCACTACTGTACATCTGCATCAGTTATTTAACATGACATCTTGCTGTAGTAATAATCCATCAACATCCAGTATTACATATGGATTCATAAAAAGGTTTATGCTTGCGTTGGTGCTTTTGCTGTCTGCCAAACCAATTATATACATTTTACAATAAATTATACATATTGAACTGAGAACCTGCTGCGCTAATTGCTCACATTTTTGTAGGGGAAAAATGTGGTCATGGACTGCTTTTTTCATTTTAAGCATATTGAGAACATGGCAGAAGAAGATGCTATGTCTTCAGTTTTTCAGAGCTGAAAAATCAATATTTAGCCCTACAATAAGTAAAACAAACAAAAGAATTAGGAAGAAATAACTTAGGGAACTTTCTCTGGTGTGTTCTTGCCCCTCTGTGTCTTAACTTGATGATGTGTGGAAATACAAACGCAATCTCAGTACTCCAAGTGTCCTATGAAATGAAGACCAAAATTCTACTGTACCAAAAGCTAAGGGCCTCCTGAAATGCCTCTCCAAATCAGGACCCCACAAGGAAGATGTGAAGGAACTCTGCCTTTCTGGAAGCTGTTCGTTCTTTGTTCTTCAGCAACAGTGACATGTAATTATGAGGTGCAGCTTCACTGTTCACAAAATTTCTGTGAGTAACACTTTGAATATAGTTTGTTACATTAAGCCTGGCACTTGAACCCAATGGCTTTCAATTCCCATTAAGACAGAATCCCCATTCTGCTCCCTACTGAAAAAAATTTCAAAAATCTCTCTTGATTGAAAAGAAAGAGAGGACAGAATTGAAACTCCAGATAATATGACATTGGCACTAAGTAAAGAGGTAGGGCCACATTTCATGCTCCCTGAGAAACCTTTCACATCTCAGTCAGTCCAGTCCTCTTGGAAATGACAGAAAACATAGAGTGGTTGAGGTTGGAAGGGGCCTCTAGAAATCACCTCCCACCTGGCACAAGCAGGGCCACCTTGAGCCAGTTGCCCAGGACTGGGTCCAGATGGCTTTCAATCTCCAGGGGACCCAGAGGATTTGCCTCATGCTGGAACAGGGAGCTGAGCACACAGGACCCCTCGCTGCCAGCAGCACCTCTCCCAGCCCCAACAGTGAATACAGGCACTCTCCTGGGCTGTACCCCCTCTCACTGCTGTACAGTTACAGCTGTGACCTTTTTTTTGGGTGGTTTCTCGTCAGTGGTGCTGCTCTCTCAGCTCTCACTCACGCAGCAAGGCCCCATGAACTGGGGAGGACACCATCACAAAGGCTCCATGGTCACCAATGCCAAGCAGTCACCACATCTGCTGTGTGGAGCACCAGCTGAGGCTGGACCAAAGCAGGCTGCTGAGACAAAAACAAAGCCAAATCGAACACTGAGGATGAGTAAATGCCCTAATTTTTAAAGACATACACAGAAAGGGGTGGTTCATCTTGTATTGCAGCTGTTATCAGGCCAATAAGAAAAGCAAGGAACAAAAGCAGCAACCAAAGATGTGGCTAAATCTCTCCAATTGAAAAAAAAAATATGTACTTTTTAAATGAGGGCATATTAGCTAAAAAAAAAAAATCCCCAAATATAAAGAGTAACCTTTGCTGCTAACGTGTAGGAACATCCTGGTCCTCATCATGCTATGGCCCCATTTCGTGTCTTTGATGGAAGAGATTAGAAAAGGACCCATAGCATATACAACAGGGAGCAGGGAAGCAACATTTCCTAAACACTTTAAAAATGTGCACTTTTTTACCCTAGCAAAACAAACTATATGCTGTTCTGATTGATTTATTATCTCAGCATTGCCCTTCGGGCTCAGTGGATATATTAACATTAAGCAGGTAAAGACTTAAAAATAATTTAAAATTGAATTTACTGCAGCTGCAGATCTCACTGAATTCTGCTGTGGGATGGTGAAAAAGACAGAAATGGTCTATTAAATTTGGAGAAAAACACGGTTGTGTTTAAATGTGTTAGTGAGAAGAGGCTGAGACTATATGTGGCCGTGAACTCTCTGTCAAGCTGGCACATGAACATCAGGGTACAATTGGTTTGGTCTTACAGAGAAGGTCCTTCCTCAGAGCCTGGCATTCCTTCCCTCTCCAAAGAGCAATGGAGGATTTTTCCCTTTCACCAAGGAGCAGATCAATCAGGAATGAACTTAAATGCATGAAACATGTTAAACCCAGTGAGTTACATGCACTGTATTTGGTTTTCCTTAAACATTGTTTCTTTGTACTTCCTTGCTAGCCTCCAAAGTATGCCAAGCACTCTGCTCATGCAATATCTGGTTTCAGGCAAACCAGCATGGCAGTTTGCCTGAGCTGAGAAAATATGCTTGAAGTCGGCATTCACAGGCATCTTCAACATCCTAAGGAAAATGCTTTGTTTTTGTAGCCTGAAAGTATGTCACAAACATGAATAGAATTATACACTCGCTCTCCCTCGCCCTCAATCCTCTTTACCTTAGGAAAAAATTATACACTTCCAATTACAGGGCCAGTTAAAATCAATACAAAGGTGGGAGAAAACAGATCATTTTTCTTATGGAAGTAACTGTTTTCATTAATTTTTCATTAGTCCTGCTTCTGTTGTGCTATCCATCACTGAAGAAGCTGGTATGCAGTAGATTACATTTAGGTTATCTTACATGCTTCCAGGATTTAGTAGATATTGCCCGATAAAGCTGCGAGCTTTATGGCTTTAACTTACATCTATCAATAATGCATCAGAAGAGAATTTTTCTGCAGAACAGCTGTCCCTGAGCCAAGCAGCTTTCTTCTGGAATAGCTGCACTGGTTACAGCAGAGATGATAGCACAGCTTTTAAACTACTCATCTAAAGGCTACAACTGTGAGAAAGATGAGCAGATGCTTAAGGAGGAAGATAATCCATGAGGGTTTGAGCCCTAGTTTACCACTGTTGTCATTTTTATTGTGGAGCATTTGAAGCTGGGAGCCAGACATCCCGTGCCCCATCCCAACAACCACACCTGAAAAACATTCCTGCCACCCTGGCATGCAGCAGGATTTTGTTGTGACCACTATATGAACAAAGAAAGCTCTTTCACAAACTGCACTGGAGCTTTCCCCTCCTCCCGTTTTAATGCCTGAGTTCTGTGTTGAGGAACGTAAACATAAACAGAAAATGATAGCCCCTACTGAAAAGCTGAGCCAGAGGAAGGAAATGAAATAGATCATCAGTAGACTTCACTTGAAACAGGTAGGGTAAAGGAAATTTAATTTAATTTAATTTATTTTTCTCTCACTTTGGAAGGAATTAGAAAAAGAAATCAGAAGGTGTGTCAAGCCTAACATGGTTGTAGTGCTACGTTTTAAGCTCATTCAGACAACCCAGCAATGCCTTCTACATGCTTGAATAGCTTCAGCTTAAAAAGAGAAATGTGTCACAGTGCCTCATTGATTTCCACCTCTTTCTGTACTGCAAGAGGGCTTGTGGAAGAGGGCAGCTAAGTGGACTCCAGATGTGCAGTTTGACACCCAGGTGGGTGACAGTCAAGCCTCTTTAGCCTGCCAGCTGCAAGGTGAGTTTATTGCTGCCTCCTTCCCTTAGAAGAAGAGAGATGCTTAATTGAAGGTCTGTACAAAGCTTTGAAGAGACCAAGCACTGCATTAGGGCCAAAGTTATTACTCTTGAGCTGCCCAGGCACAACCCCCAGCAGAAGAAAAACAAGCTTCCTGAACTGGAGAAAGCGAAGGAAGGAAATTCACAGCTGCTTCTGGTTTTAATGTAAGCCGCCCAGAACTGAAATATTTATTCAGAAGCAGCAGGGATTAGTGAAATCGTGGCTCCAGATCTTCAGAACAAGCATCCATGCTCTGCTTGTTTTGCCTTTTGTTTTTGCAATTTCTTGGCGGTTAATCAAATGAAGTATCAAACATCCACTGGTGAGGCTTGCTAAGCCCTCTGGTTTGACCTGAAGTCAGAATGAATGCAGTACATGAGTTTAGGGGCCTTCAGCACATGCAGTTTTTGTTTTAAGTCAATGTCACCCTGTCTTTTAGACTGCATCCTAATGGTAAGGAGGCAAGGCCAGCCATCTCATGCTTCGCATTTTCCTCAGGAAAATTAATAACAACACTGACAAGCTCCATAACAGAAGCCACAACACCATTTAGGGTTGTAGATGAGATCATTTATCAGTCCAAACTCCAGAGCACAGAGACAAATCTCCCTCTCTCCATCTCTTCTCAGACCATCAAGCCAGAGCTGTGCTCTGAGGACCACAGGACAGGGCTCAATGCCTTGGCTAGGGCACCAGCCCCTCATGCTCCCCCAGAAGCACAAATCCGGACTGCTCATACCAGTGACAGCCTCTCCAGAGAGGAGAACTCATATATATAGGGCTTTAATGAGGCTGAGAGAGGAGAGTGTGATCAACCCATGCTGCCTCTGACCTGCAGTGGAAAATACTGTATTTTTAGAAGCAACAGAGATGACATACTATTGCTGTGGGTGCAATGACACTGACAGCCCATGACCACACTGCAAGCCTTTGGCTTCTGACTGGAGTGTGAGGCAAGTTCACCATGAGTATGGAGGGCAGAAGATGGGATCTTGCCCATAATCTCCAACATCGCCTGAAAAATATGACACTCCTCTTTATTTTAGGGGCACAGGACTCCTATTAGGTCCCTAGTCAAAAAATGTGGGAAAAAAAAATCACAGATTCAAGGAGAAGTGGGCTTTTCTCCATCAATGTCAGAAGACATCTACATTTCTGGAGGTCTTGCTTGTGCAATTAGAAGATGCTTTGGCAGGCTAGCACTAGAGTTTCCCCCCAGCATCGATGCAAACATCCTGGTTACCAGCTAGCAGAGCCAGCTCAGCTTACAAGAGGATGAACTTGTGTACTATGTGCCTGCATTTTTTCCTTTAAAGAGGAGTTAGGGATATGATTTTAATGATTTCAGTCTCAAAGTGATAATCCCATAGGCTAAGTCAGTTTTGGGGTCTTCAAAAACCAGATCAATGGGGTAGCAGCCAAAGCCAACACAGGGACCTGATGCAACATATTGATTTTTGGTGGTGGCGATCCCTCCAGACCCTCAAGAAATAATAAACCACTCAAACTGAAGTCTGAGGAAAAGTAACTGGTCTACAGGCCCTAAGGATGTCTTGGTTTCATTTCCACTGTAAATAAACCTCAGGCAGCTTGAATGCCAACATACAAATACCAGTTGTCCGTAGAAATAATTCATAGTATAGAATTCCACAGTGAAGAAATGACAGATGGAAATAAATGTTTTTATTTCTCCGAAAAACTGACCATCGGTCAATAAAAATGCTTTTCTCACCCCCCCAAAATCCAACCCTTGCCCCCCAAGTCATGCAGTGGAAACATTAAAGAAAAATTCACTCGACAAGTCATTTGGGTGGCTGTAGAAACCCTGTAATTAGTATAGAAATCAATTTTAAAGGTTGCTGCAAAAAATTATGCTCATGGACAAAATGTTTCTCTTCAAATTGAAATCAGTGCCTGTTCAGCATAAAGGAAAATAATTGAATGGGTGGCTCAACTTTCATGTTTTCTGAGTTTACTAAGTTTCCCCCATTGGTTTTCGTTATGCATTCTAGCAGGCATCATAAAACAATCATAAAACATGCCTCAACTCGACATGCTTGTGCCAGTCAAGCACTGAGATGATCGGCTTCCTTCTACAGACATGTGGCAACGGAGAGGAAAAACATTCATTGGGCCAGGCTGCCTGGCCAATGAGTACCTGGAGACAGAAGAAATTAGCAGCACCTGTTTACCAGTACTGCTTCTGGAAAGAGAGATTAACCCAGTGACAAAGCAGGACTCCACTTTCTCCAGCACGGAGTAAATTAGCTCAGTCTTCAATTGGACACTCAGTTTTAAGGTTCATCCAAGCATGCCAGGATCCATACTTACATTACGCAGCTGTTTGGTGCATTAAGGAGGCAACAGGGGAAGAGCTAAATCCTGGTTTGATGGTTATTGCAGAGATCCAGCATTTGTCTTACCCAAAGAAAAGGTGAGGACCAAGTTCCTTTGCCTGTGTCTCACTGTGAGAAGGGGAGCTGGTGTCATCTGCAATCTCTGCACGTCTGCCGGAGGTCTCCTGGCAGCTGCTTAACCAACTTGCTGAAGTCCCGCATTGGCAACTACTACTCACTGCAGCTCTGCCTCTTGTTATTAAATACAGCACCACTGATCACATGAAATGGAGTCAACACTTTCTAATAAAAAATTAGATAAATTTAAATGTCAAAATTACTAACCTCCAGAGACAAGCTGACCGTAATCTGGTCCTTCTTGGTTCCCCCCACTCCCCCCACTTTCCTGGAGATATTGCTCATTTGTTTGTTGATCAGTTTTTCAAAAGAACATTTTAAAAACACGTGGTTATAAGCCTCAATTGCAAACTGGACAAATCTCATTTACTCTCTGAAAATCTACAGCTAGCTTATTCCTGCATACATTTTTCATCAACCATCACTTTGAATATTCAGGACCTCTTACTCCACGACCACATTGTAACTGCAGACACATTTACATGCAGGGTCTCAGAGTGATTTTTGACTCCAAGAACAACAAAAGCAGGCTTGGTGGGAGGGTGACCAGCCAGTTGAGGATTTGGGAGGAGCACAGTGGTATCTTCAATATCATTGACTTGGAAGCTACATGCTGAACAAGCAAAACCATTAGCAGAGCATAACCTGCTGGCTTTGGGAGCCACATGTTGGAAAGCATCAGTGGCAAATCTCTTCACCCTCCACACCCAGCCTGTGCAGAGGCTGCAGGCAGTGTGGGCCCTGCCAGCACTGGGGGGACACTTTTGGGGCTGCTGATGCTGGCCAGGCAAACTTGGGGTGCCTGCTTGCCAAGCAGCAGGGAAAGGAGCTGCACCCCCCTGCCAGCTCCAGCTTGCACTGGAGCATAAGCCCATATGCACAGATGGAGGCCAGCAGGGCAGGTCTGGATGTTGGAATACCTTTGGTCTGAACAGAGAGTGTAGACACATCCCCAGAGGCCCCAGAAGTGCAGCTCCACCCGGATGCACAGGGAGGATTTGTGCAGCAGTCTCTGATGAATCACATCACCTTGCACTGGTGCCCATGTACTCTCATGGGGACTGGCATCTTTTTGGACATCACAAATTTCATCACTTCTGACGGTTTGAAGATCTGTTAAAAATATTTATTTCCCTGGGTTTCAGCTTTCCGACTTCTATGCAGACTAACAACCAAATTGTGGGCAGTAAGAGCAAGCATTTGTTTATTTTGTAAGAGGACTTCTTGCTGCTAATTGAAAACAAGCATTTTCAATGAGGCAGCTGTTTCAGTACTGTGAATAGACAGATCAGCATCACATTGAAGATCTAATAACCTGCTAATGAACCTTAATTTTTAGAGCCCCCTCCCTCACCCATTTTCACATTTCAGTAATTCCAAACCATTGATATGTGCTGCCAGTTATTTAAAGATGTCCTCTGACATCTTTTAATAAAAACCACAAAAAATGTAACTTGCTTTTTTTAGTTACTAGACTATATTAAAAACCTTGTTACACGTATCTAACAGTTCCTTTTTTTCTTTTCTTAAATAAATAGCAACGTGTCACCAAAATGAACGGAACGCCAGCACCATTGCGTTGACAGGAATTTCCATACTAGGATGAACACACGGTCATGTTCTGTAACAGTGCATGAAAAGAGACTTTGGAGGAAAGGAGGTGGTTGCTGGTGCACCAACCCGTGAGCGGTCCGTGCAGCGGCAGCGGGATGTGGTGCCTCTGCCAAATCTCACAGGCCTGGAGCGGTGCCTGCAGAGGTGGCCTCAGTGAGACTCTGCAAGAGAGCGGCTCGCGGGACATCTAACGCGGGACGCGGATTTACTGCCTGCCACCAAGGGACACGCGGCCGGCGGGTAACCCACGGGGCTGGCCATGCCACTCTCTAGGCAGAAGAACAATGGCTTGAAAGGAGGGAAATGAGCAACATGAAAATCAAACAGGCTGACTAACGCTCAGCAAGGCAGGGGCTTGGAGAGTCAAAGCTGCCAGCTCCTTAATCAAGAGGGAATTATGCAAGGATTCCCTCTTACAGCGAAGGTTACAGAACCAGCTGTCATTTTTTGATGGGTTTCCCTGGGCTGAGCTGGTGTTATTTTCACATCTGACCAACAGCTTCTCTTCCAGCTGGGACAAAGCTTGCAAGGGACAACACTGAAGGAATAGCAGCCATGTGCACCACACCAGAAGATCCCTCAACAGCCTCTGCTGCCTTTAACTCACTCCACTCTGTGCAGGCAGCACTGCCTGCCCACTGCTTTGCCCCTCCACACGCTGGAATGGAGTGCAATCCCACCTCTCTGCTTCTGTTGGCTTAAACCAGACCCTTGTTATTTTAAACAGGAGTTTATTGTATTTAATACATTATAAAATTTGAAAAAATTGTAGGAAAGCAGCAGATTCAAACCAGAGCATCTCTACCAAATATTAATTATTCTGGCCCCCTTTGAAAAACACAAAACAAAACAACAAAAAAACTCATTCAAAAGAAAAGTTAACCTTTCACATCTGTGAGGGCAGACAAAAAGTGTGCGACTTCTGTACAAACTACATTTAAAATTTCAGCTTTCCAATGCAGTGGATGGTCGTCTCCTGAACACCTGCCCATCCACCTCTAAAAAAGACAGACATAAACCTCCATATGCAAATAAAGTTGAGTCAAGGTGTGTACACATTAAAAAGTGGATGGCTGTTTGGCAGTGGAAAATGGGTGAAGAGTAGCCTATGAATCCCCCCCCGGCAATGGCTTGTACACCGTTAAGTGGGCCCGGGAAGGGCCTAGGATACTTAATGGCCATCACAGCACCAACCTCATCTACCACATTTTGTCATTGCATTTCCTACCCTTTGACATATACATACATATATATATGTACAGACATACATATACATACATATTTTTTAATGTGTGTGTGTGTTTTCTTTTATACCTTGAGGTTACTATTATTCTCACTACTATTCCAAGTGTTCCCATATGAATTCAGGTGTGGTCTCTATATTTGATATAAATGTGTCTTTTATTCAATTTTAGTTCCAGGACTTGTTTGGAGTCCAAACTGCACATGAAATGTCCCCTTTTTTTTTTCCTCTTTGTTTTCC
>VZRS01008644.1:101215-166567 GCA_013398055.1 Ifrita kowaldi | reverse complement strand
TTTTTTTTTTTTTTTTTTTTTTTGCATAAAGAAACATGTCCATTTTAGTCCAGAGGCTCTTGCTTTATTCGAATGACAGAGGGTGCACGAGATGTCCTTCTGAGTTCTCGTCTCAGTACGTATTCACTGAATTGGGAAGAGTCCACCCCACCTCCACATGAGCCAACAATCTCAAACCCTCTTTGCTGTAACCTCTCAAGTACCTGCAAAAAAGAGGAAACAAACACCAATGTATAAGTAAATAAACAGACTATTTGCTGTCCAATGATAAAAACTGCTGTTTTCAAATGGATTCAGCTAGGGAAAAAAAAAGAAGCGGTTACATAGCTTAACTGTACTGGATTGATTTCTGCTGACTATGGCCACTGAGCAGTGAAAAAGAAAAAAATGAAGAAAAATTTATTTTATTTTTTTAGTACTGCCAACAAATCCAGTCTTCGTCTGGCCACAGAAGCATGACTAGAAAAACACATTCTCTGCTTCACAGAATTTACAATACAAAAGGGCAAATACAGGATCGCACAGCAGATGCTGAGAAAACACCTCAACTAAATGGTGACAATGTAGATAACACGGTCATAATTTCAGAAAACCTACCATGATATTTACTAGAGACATAAAAACCAACTCTGTTACTTTTATCATCATCTTCATCTGTTCTGGGCTTCCTTTGCCTCACCTGTGAAGGAGACTCTTCCTGGGATTTACCAGGGCCAGCCTGACAGCCACCAGCCCCAAGGAAGGGGCTGATGCTCCTGGACCCCAGATGATGTGGGACCCTCCATTCAGCATGACCAGACCTCACAAGGGTTGTGCTGGAATCAGGTCCCTACCAAAGCTTTCCCAGCTATTTCACCAGTTGTCAAATTGGCTTGCATGAGTGCTGGGACAACACTGGCAAACAGAACAGCAGAAGGCTGCAAAGGACTAGGGTTGGGGAAGAAGCAAGTTGAGATTTAAAAATGCTTCAAAGAAGACATGCCATGTCTCTGCATAAAATGCTTCAGGTTGGCAAATGTCTTTCCAAAGTACCTGAGCATGGCTAATTGCACAGCAGATGGATCAAAAAGGAAGGGGTAGGAAAAGAGACTTGGAAACAGCGATCAAAACACACGTGCAATTTTTGCTTACCCTGATCTTTAGCTTTTAACTCTATGCCAAAATCCCCTGCCCCTGCCCAAATGTGTTGGTGCAAGCCACTGAAAAACAGAACAGGAGAACTTGAGTCCTGAGAAAAATGTGGTGGAAGCAGCTCTGGAAATGCTCAACCCTGGACAAACCATTTGGTCTGTACCTTACCCTTCAGGTCTATGGGTAGTCCTTGTCCTGTCTCCCCTTTTTATTAGTACTGGGAGATACTTATGTCCTCCTGTTATCAGTGTGGGTTCATTACTGCTCTTGAAGCCTGTACATATTTTGCCACTCTGACTCAGGTTTTTCACATCAGTAAATATGCTTTGTAATTCTTATTTGTGCAATGAAAATGTAAGCATCAGAATAAGCGTCAAAGTGCTGAAGGATGCAACTGCCTTGATAACCATCATATGATGTGGCTAAATAACCACCCCTGAAACTCCTTTTCAGTTGTAATCTGAAAAAGCTGTCCTAAATTTGCATTAATCTCTATGACAAAACAATTCTGATGTTTCAGCATGACAGTCAAGGCTGGTAAGGGACAATTGTCCAAGCATAACATGGGTTAGATAGGTCTAGATAGGTCTGTCTAGACCCTTGTGTTAAGTGCTAGCACAAGTGAAGTGCCTGGCCAGCCTTCAGTGCATGCCCCAGTGCTCAGCTTGCTTCATCTGGAGAAAAAGAGGCTCAGGGGTGACCTTCTACAGCTACCTGAAAGGAGGCTGTGGCAAGGTGGGTGACGGGCTCTTCCACCAGGATATCAGCGACAGGACAAGAGAAAATGGCCTCAAGATGCACCAGGGGACATTCAGGTTGGACATCAGAAAGAATTTCTTCACTATGAGGGTGGTTCAGCATTGGAATGGACTACCCAGGGCAGTGATGGAGTCACCATCCCTGGAAATGTTCAAGAAATGACTGGATGTGCACTTAGTGCTGTGGTTTAGTTGACGTGGTGGTGTTTGATCAAAGGCTGAACTCGGTGATCTTGTAGATCTTTTCCAGCCTTAACGACTCTGTGATTCTCCACCTGGACAGTGGGACCTGGCAGATGAAGAGATGCCAAGCTCAGCTTGCAAACCTGTTCTGTGTAAGAATTCACTCATGAGCCTGCAGCATTTCAGAGGTGTGTTTAAACCAAAGAGCATCAATTGTGCTATTGATGATTCCAGATGGGAAGTGCTGGCTCTGCAGGATGTGCTAACTAGGCGCAGGCAGGTGTCTGAGGTTGTCTGCTTTTAACCAACAAAGGATAAAACATATAACACTAACACTGAAGTTTATTATAATTATTCCAGGAATTACCTGCATTTGAATCCCAGATCTTCTCTTATCCATTTCATAAGAGCTACTGATTTTAGACGTTGCTGCATTGAATCATAGAATACTTTGGGTTGAAAGGGACCTTTAAAGATCATCTAGTTCAACCCCCCTGCAACAGGCAGGGACATCTTTCACTAAATCAGGCTGCTGAGAGCCCTGTCCAGCCTGACCTTTGAATATTTCCATGGATGGGGCATCCACCACCTCTCTGGGCAACCTGTTCCAGTGTTTCACCACCCTCATGGAAAAATTTTCCTCCTTTTATCTAGTACAAATCTACCCTATTTTAGTTTAAAATCACTACCACTTGTCCTATTGATTGCAACAGGCCTGTACTATGCCACAAAAAATTAGGAAAAAACACTGAAAGTAAAAGTGAAGGGTCTTCCCTGAGACCACAGAAAATTCTAACTCTACTGTAGTTTGCTTGCAAAGAGATTTGGTGATACGTGAATTAAATGGAGAAAGAAAGACAACTTGACACACAGAAGTAAGTAACTTGCTTAAAGCCTCCAGCTGATTCTGCTCACCAAAACGATCCAGTGACACGGAAGAGGGTCAGCCCACTGGCACCTGGCCAGCAGCTCCCTTTCAAAAAACGCACACGTGACTTCCTACCTGAACTGA
Organism: Ifrita kowaldi; assembly: GCA_013398055.1. Lineage (NCBI taxonomy): Eukaryota > Metazoa > Chordata > Aves > Passeriformes > Cinclosomatidae > Ifrita > Ifrita kowaldi. The sequence continues at coordinate 163,483 of VZRS01008644.1, read as the reverse complement.
GTTGAGGTGACAGTATCCGTTCAGCGGGAATCGGATGACGTGTGTAGAGTCGTGGTTCCAGCCGGCGTTGACAGAATTACACATCACATCACCGATCTCTGGGAACACCTCCTCTATCAATGACTTATCCCCACTCAGGGTAATCCTCTCGCCAAGGTCTGGGGCAACTCGCACCACCAGGCACTCGCAAGACTTTGAGAAGCGGCCGCTCTCCCGGTCCTGTTTCCACCGTTCCATCTCTCCTAGCATGGGCTGAAGCTGGAAATACTTTGCTTCTTCATATAACAAGCTGTAGTCCTGAAAGACACATACATTACTGTGCACAATTGAGAGAGGCATTGCTAATGTGGTGCTTCAGGTACATGGTTATTCAGGCCAATGCTGCTCTAGGTCTGGAACCCTTCAGACAGAGCTCCTAATTACTGTGTAGGAAGGTGTAATAAAATAATAGTACGAGCAAACAATAACCGTCAGCCACTTGAAACAGACTGAGTATAGCAGCAATTGTAAGGGTAGGGAAAGGCTATGCTTGCTCAATTCCCTGCTGCAAAAAAAAAAATCCCACTTTCCCCATATTTTATCCCCACAGTGATGTCATATAATAATGATCTCATTGAACAGATGGAACAGAATTCAATCAGGATTCAGAAAATTCATCACTAGGATCCATTGCGTCTTACAGCAATACTAGCAGGCATTGTAACAGGTATAAGAATGTAAATGAGGGAGCCTGCAATGGTTGTTAGTGTAAAATGATTCAGATATTTGCATAATGTTTGCACATATTAGTGCATTTAAAAAATTAAGTATTTTTTAATACTTCCCTATTTTGCCACTAGTATTGTTTACTACATCATCTCAAATGCCAGAGCAGAGGGAATGCATTTCTGGGCATAGCCAGTGCAGAAGTAATTTAGAACTGATGATGTGGAGCCTGCCTACTGCCATTTTTTAAATTTAAAAAAACATTTAAAAAAAAATCTTGTTTTTCTAGGTGTAAGAGCATAAAACCATTTGGAAAATATTTATACGGAGAAAAGAGATACATGAGAATTAGGGAAGAGAGAGAAAAAGAATGACAACAAGAGAAGCCTGCTAACAGTCAGTATGGTCCTGAATTTGAACTAGAAACCAAATACTTGATGAGGACACCAAAATCATGGTAAAAATACTGTTTACATTTCTTGTGTAACAAAAAAGTAATGTAATCTATGTATTTCTAAGAAACAAGAAACACCGTGCATTTTAATCACTGTTTTTTTGTACACCTTAAAGCATAACTGGGGAGGACACCCTTTTGAACATCACAGTTGGGTGAACTTGCCAGGAGTTACATTTTTAATTTCAGCACAGCTACAGTGTATTTACGTGTTTAAAAGGCTCTACATATGTAATTTCTTAATATTGCATGAAAGGTGGCTTTTCCTTTTCCTGCGTTTCTGATTACCTGCAGGACAAGTGCTGAGAGCAGCACAAAGCCATGCTAAGGCTTCAAAAGCAGGAAATGATGCTTATCTGTTAGCTCCAAACTCCCACATTATTCAGGGAGATCTACCCTTGTCACGTATGGGAGCAGCAAGGATGTCTACATCCTTGAATCATCTACAGCAGATGATTCAAAGGTTGCTGAAATACAGCTCTGAACAAAACCTCACAGCTATTATGCCCCAAACGCCTGAAAAACTGTCTCAGCTATGAGGGGCAAAGGACTGCATACCAGAGTGAACTGCTCCATGCCTGCCTCATCAGCCATCACCTCTCCTGTTCGATCCCCGTTGCTGCATTTCCTGCAGTGAACCAGGTGCACTGATGTGTGATCATTAAGTACAGATAAGGATCTGTTCTGATTGCAGACACCACACATACATCCTCATACCTACTAGCGGATAAACATCACATGGACTCTGAAGCTCTGCCTCTGTGGGCTTTGTCTGACAGTGAACTACCACTAATTCAATTTGTTACTAAAAACTAGAAAAATAAATAGCAGGCTCTTTATTAAAGTTTAAATAATAAACATAGAGCTGTTCATTCCTGACTTCTCCAAAACTCCAAAATTAAACTTGCAGCATGCATTCAAGAGTCTGAGATAGAAAAGATTCTATGACTTAATGACCAAATATTACTGTGTGTGCAGTTTATTTTGTCAGTATTGTGATTCACACACCATTTTCTGAATTTCAGTGTGGGAGTGGAAACAGGAGCTGCTGCAATCACTGGGGAAGCATAAAAACAGATGAGAGGACAAGTAATCAGCAAAGCTCACAAGCAGTCAGTTGCAGATTGTAACATCACTTCTGCTTCCATCAGTATCCTACACTATTTAATTTCCCTAGGTCAAACCTGGCAAGGTTGCTTCATTACCACTATAGCCAGGAGGGGAAAGTTTAATATTGATGCCACTCTAGGAAAGGAAGACACCACTTCAGCAACCCCATTCTTACTTTTGTCATGGACCTGAAATCAAACACCATACCCTGCAATTCCCCCTTCCCTATCCAGGGCTCTGTTTTGACTACACAACAGATACTTGCTTTACCAAGGTACATGCAAAAACCCAAGTCCCTTGAAATCTCACCTTGAAATCATCAGGAATGAGGAGTTTTGATGTCCTTAAGAAATTCAAGATATATCTGAACATCTGCCCATCTCTGTCGATGAAATAATGCTGCTTGAGACTGTCGAGGACAATGGGCTCTGTGCCATCGAAAAGCCGGCCAATTCTGGAGAGGAAACAAGAGACAAGGAGCAGAGTCAGACCAAGCTCAGCTCAAGAGCTGCTCAAATGGCCCAATGCTACAAAACCCTCCCGTGCAAACTTCACTCTGTGGCTTTGTTCTACAAGAAACGGGCCAGTTTCAAACCACTGTGTAAGCCATATATTTTCCAGCATGGCCTCATTAACTTCCAAGCCACAGCTGGGGAGGTGGAAGGGAAGAAGCCAGGGCAGCAGCCTCTCCCACCCACCTCACTGCTCCAATCTGCATCTCATAAGATGACAAATCCTCAATTATTTTGGACACATCTTTTGATAGTCCCCTTGAGCACACCCCACCCCTTCTAGATGCTCCAACACCCTGGACTGACTCACTCTGCTTTCCAGAGCACTGCATAGGGAACTTGATTTTGTTTGGAAGCTAAATCTGGGTACCTGGGGAATAGTTGGTTTGGTTCTTTGCTTGGTTTGCACTTGTTTTTTAAACCCAGGTCGCTTTTTGGATACCATTTACTGCAACCAACACTAGGGCAGACACAGCTGAGGTGAGGGCAGCACATTCTGGTAATATAAAGATGGGGGTACAGAGTTGGTAACATTTCAATGTGAGGTAATGCTTTAATGTAAAAGTTAAGTGCTTGAGGCAGGTTTCAGTCAGAGCACTCAAATACTATAGAAAAATGTCTCAAGTTTTAGACACCACTCACTGACCACCAGAACCATGCAGCCACCTAGAGAGCCTCCACTCGCCAACAAGTCCTGCAACATAAACCACTGGGCGCACATACATTTCTGGATGTGGGTCCCCCAAACCAGCTTTAGTTAGAGCAATAGGAAGGGCTGAAAACTCCAAACAAAACCCTCAGAGTAACGTGAAATAAATGTTTTGTTTCTGCACTGGGGCATTTGCAAAACACTCCTGAGTCACAGGTGGTTTCCCAATGAAATGAGCAGGAGTGACTGCTAGGTCTGATTCTGTGTGACTGTCCATATGTCTGTACATGCAGTGTGGAAGTACTTTTTGACAACAAACAGTCATGGCACACTATTTTTGCTTTGTTTTAAAAGAAGTGAATGAACAATGAACGCCCACCACCAGGAATTAAAGAAAGCCACCAAATACTCAGAGGTGATCAACCCTCTTGGCTGCATGAAGCACCCCAGGCTGAGAGATGCCCCATCTATTGGCCAGCAGAAAGGGAAGTCCAGGAGGGGTTCAAGAGGCAAAAGACAGAAGTGGCTCCCAGAGGGGGAGGCAGCAGGGCTTGCAGCAGGGTCTCAGGGAACTGCAGAGGGGCAGGGCTCCAGGTGACCATACACTGTGTTGCATCAACAGCCAAATATCCTCCCTCTGAAAATGGCACAGGCAACCCAAATTGAGTTTGGAATGATGTCTGTGCCTGCAGCAGGTATATATATAAGTTGTGAACAGAATACAAATCTCATCTATAGTTTCTCACCAGCTGGGAGGAGACCAGGGAAGAAATAAAACTCCATTAACCCCAGCTGGCCATTTACAGTTCTGTAATAAATGCCTGAATCAATTCAAGTTGCATGAAGTCTGTAACATATAAGGAATTAAATATATTTTGCATCATGATCAGGTACAGAACATTTTTTTTTCAAAGCCATCCCTTGAACTATTCAAGCTTTCTTCCTTGAAGACTTGTTACTGCCTGCCCTGCTGCTCAAAATTTAAGCTGCGACAGCCCATGTAATTCAGGCTCCTGTTCACTTGGTAGATGAGCCACATTTTATGTCTAATATGGAGGCACTCAGCATTTAGAATTAATTTTCCCTTATACTCAAGCATGTCATCTTCAAATTTATCATGGAATTTACACACAAAAATGTATTTGGCCAAGTCAGTCATTACTGAAATGTATAATTGTAATTGGTTTCTGCAGCATTTTCCTAGTTCTAAATTACTTATATAATTACATATTTTAAACCTCTAGGCTTTTTGTCTCCATTTTATTAATTGTTTAGAGAAGAGCAAGATAGTATCAGAGGATGGAGCCTTCTGACAAAACCATAATGCTGAGGAGTGTGCTCAGCCACTGGGAGTGCTACCTGGGACCTGAAAGGCTTTGGGAATGGGGCTGGAAGCAGCAGCAGACAGCACTGCCTTAGTGTTCTGCTGCTCTGCAGCAGCAGCAGCAGCAGCAGCAGCAGCAGCAGCAACAGCAGCAAAATCCCAGGAACTGCAAAGTCCCAATTCCCTCCTGACTCCCCTCCCAGGATCACTTTGCAATACACAACTGCTCTTTCACATATTAAAACAACATTGGAAGGGTAGCACCCCGGCAGAGAGACTTCTGTAAACAAAATTAAAACTTTTTTCCTTTTCAGATGGAAAAAATGTAGATTCCAGCTTCCTTCATACGGCCTTCAGGGGAAAACTTCAGATTCTACGGGATCCAAATCTGGTGACATGGTCCTGCTCCTAACCTGCATTTGCTACATCCATCAGGAGAGGAGACTGGGCTATGCCAGGATCTGGGGAACAAGCAGCATCCTCACCTTCCAGCCTCACCATGTACTTTTGGGTTCCTGAGGGCACAGTGGGAAGCTCTCTCTCGTGCCTCAATTGTCACCTCCTCTGCACAATACGATTTGATGACCATCCTCCCTGCCACCCATAGCTCTGCTGGCATTCCCGCTTGGTCCCACACTGGGATTATGATGCTTAAGAGACACCAGTTTGCTGGCACAAGAAGGGACTGGTAAGTCATCATAATTTCACTTCCCAAGAAAACCTGACGTGTTTATCTCCATCTCCTTCTTGACAACATTGGCCAATGACTGGCAAAGATACCCTTTTTTTTTAATGACAAATACGTAACAGCTGAATGGAGTTTCGAAACAGGAAAGCGCTTTGAAGGAGGCTTGCATAATAAGATGGTAATTATATGCAGAATTAGCCAAATATCAAGGGTAAAGGATAAGAAACTGTAGTCCATTTACAAGAAAATGTGCTTCTGAAATATTTAATTAAAACTAACAGGCTGGAATTTTCCATATATCAGGAAAATTAATGTCCCATGGGCTGAAAGTGCGACCTCCAATGGGTAATAATTAATGTCTGTGGCTTTAAGTATCATATTCTACTGTCAGAAATCGAATGCTTCGAGGGCTGAAAATATAACCAGTGGAAAACCCTGCTTCCACCAGAGAATTTGGTTTGACTTTAAGGACACAAACCAGGTACAGCTACAAGTCCTTGTTTACTGGAGAAAAAACAACAGGGAATGGAAAAGATCGTTGTTTTAATTCCATAAAATCCTACAGGAATGGATCTTTCTTCCCACAGATCAGCACTCCCATAACAGTATTTCTAGACCAAAAAGCTAGCACAGGAAGATGACATTGCTTGCAGGATTTCTCAAATTCTTCAGAAAAAAATCCTGCTTGTCAAGTATAAAAATATACTCAATCTGCAGCAAAACTGTATACATAGTCTGTTTATAACCTTGCTCTCTCATTGTATAAATATTTATATATATTATTATTATACACATAAAGAGAAAAGACTTCACTTTAGTATATTCTGCCTCAGCTGAGAATGTGGGAAAGCAGCAATAATTAGGAACAAGATGGCCAATACTAATTAAACAACTCAACTGTTGCAGAACTCTCTTAATGCCAAGAAAAATGACAGAGTTCTGCAGATTGTTTTAATGGCTTCACTGGATAGAGCTAAAATTCCTCCCTTCTGTAATCAAAAGGATACAGGGAACACGGAAAAGCTTTGAAAGCCTTGATGTTTGCAAACATGCAGAATATTACATCGCTTTCAAACTAAGGTAGAAATAAACCTTTTTCTTGTCTGAGAAAATAGAGGTTTCTAATAATAAAATATATTCAGTATGTTATTTCTCATATTAACATCTTTATCAAAGGACACTACAAACTCCAAACTAACTGTAAATCTTTTGCAATAAACTACTTTCAACAGTTCTGAGCTCTCAGATTTCCCTTTTCCCCATGTTTTGCACAAAATAACGAAAAGGGTGGAAAACTGGTGTGAAGTCCTTTTCTTAACCCATCAGAGGGGACTGTGCAGCAGGAGGAACATCAGTGATGCCCTGGAACCTGCAATGCTACACCAATGGCAAGGCAAGTAACTGCCTGGATTTCACTGAGGGCAGATATTCAGCAGCTAGCAAAGAGCAAAATACTCACGGAAACATATCTCTCTCCCTCCAGTAGCAAAACACATGGCAAAGTAAAGGTATTTTATTTGAAATCCTACTCATCTGGTTGGAGCCACTGTGGCAAAGTGATTAGGAGCTTGGTCCTTGAAAGTTAAGTGCAAGTTTTATCATCACATCATTATATTTATGTGGCTAATGGGAATGCTTATTTAACACTCTGGAGTGTGTGGAGAGTGAGCTGGAACAGGCTTTTGTTTTTTTTTTTCTCTGCAACTTTTAGTCCGAGCTGTCCTTATTAATTTCTTTTCATTCTTTTTCGCTGAGTGCTCAAAGGCAATTTGCATAAGAGCCCATTATAAATTAGATCTGTTTAATGGCATGCTCATCTCATGGCTATTTAATTTTACTTCCTCTTATGTCTAAGTTATATAATTTTGCACTGTCCCCTAGCAGCTAGTTCAGTTGAAGAGGTGTCCATACCAGCGAGAAATGTTATGCTACCCAAGTGGAGAATGATGAGGTTTCCATTCTTTTCTTTCAGAGGATCACTTTGACAGTATCAATTTGCTTTTCTTTTTTGAATAACTTACATCATTTGAATCCATAGAGACTGAATACATAGCAACCTTTATAACTCTGCATAACAAAAGTTGGCTCATAAACATAACAGAATACATTTGCAATTTTCAGGAACATATATTATGAAAACCGCATTTTAACCAAATACCCTGTTGTAATCTCTTGCTCTCAGTGCTATTATAATTTGTTCTTATCTTTTCTTCTTACATTTAATTTAAGGTTTCATGTCCATGAGTCTCAGGAATTCCTTGGCACATACAGTTCCTACATTATGAGAAGATGCATAAATACAATGATTATAAAGCAAAGGTAACAGGGGAAAAATGCATTAAAACCTAAAATCTCATTAAACCTTCTATAGAAAAAGTATTTATATAGGAGCCAAAATGGCAGAGAAGAAGAATGTACAAGAGGAGGTATTAAAACACCAGTTCTTACAAGGTTTAAAAAAGAAGTTACATGGCATTTTAAAGAACAGATAAATGCCAAATACTGAATAAAAGGATGTCAAACCTTGTGGAAATATTTGCTAAAGATTAAGGAGCTGAATCCTTAACATGGAGAAGATTTCAAACATCTTAAGATTGTTACGTCAGCATGACAGTAAAAGAAAAGGTAGGGGCAAGCTCAGAGGGCTCATAAAGCATTTAGAAGGAAGTGAGATAGACAAAAAGTGGTGAATAATCTTAAAGGCAGAGCAAAGCATGTGAGGAGCAGATGGGAAGGATCTGAAATGATGAGTGACACGGTATCATCAGGGAATGCATCAGAGACAGAAAAAAAAAAAAGAAAGAAAGAAAAAAGAGAGAGAAACATGGGATTTGCTACAACCTGCCTGATCAGAGGCAGCATCAGCAGCAGAGATGAAAGCAAATCAGACATATTACAAAATGAACTAATAGTCATTGGCTCTAATCCAAAGGGACAAACTGACACATTAACTGGAAAAGTATAAATTGCACAACATCGTGTAGTCATGTTGCAGGAATGCTACTGACACGAGAGCAAACTACGTCTTTCTACGCCACAGACGAGCGTGGAGAATGCGAGACATGTACCGAAATGACAGCGGAACAACCATGGATACACGGGTCACAGGGGGAATTAAAAAATGGACAGCCAAGGCTGCACAAGTCAGTAGAAGCACCCTTATCTCTGTTTGCCTGAAAAGGAAGTTTTTCCAAAATAAAATAAAACCTGTGTTTTCCCTGCTCAACAGTTGACCTAGCTAGCTAGGAGATTCACACCAGAACTAATGATTACACCATGAAATTGAGCTAAGACAACAACTCCCCTGGTGTACAGAACATACTGGTTGACAGTCAGTCACCCTGGTGGGCGCAGGGTGCCCGAATGTTTGACAGAAGCCAGTTCAAAAATGAAGTCTCTGTCACGGCCTTCTCCTGGGATGTTCAAACCCTCATTCCCAAACTCAGGACCATCATCTACCCAGGCACAACTGGCACTTGTAGAAATGCTGACGTTTTAGAATAGAAAGGAACAAATAGTTGGGATGAGATGTTGCGAGCTGTTGACTCATGACCAGAAAACTGTATATGCAGGTAGATGGAAACGATCTCCCACATTGCACGATGGCAACAAGGGTGAGGCCAGGAGAGCACTGCCCCAGACCGTGGATGGGCCAGGGAGTTTCTGTTTACCATATTCCTTCTGCCTCTGCTCTGGTATACCAGAGAGATGCAGACTGATAAGAGGAACAGGCTGAAACCCTAATCTGCATTTTTTCACACAAGGCTGGGCAGGTAAGTGTTTTAAAAGCAATTTCAATACCGTGTCAGCCAAACCTCCTGAACCTCCAGGTTGCATTACAGGCTTCAGATGTGGCTGAGAGGGGTCTATCCTCTGCTCACCAGCTGGTCGCCCACCCCAAACCAGGATCTTTATCCCCACAAATCCCATCACTTTTCATAAAGTGAGGTTCCTCCATCTGACAGACACTGAAGTTGCTGCCACTTCCCAAGATATGTATGGGCCATTCACTTAAGAGCTGGACTTGATGATCCTTGTGGATCTCTTCCAACTCAGAATATTCTGTGGCTGAGTACATCCTTGACCCTCACGGTTTTGCTTGTCTTCAGATACCAAACACACCCTCAAGGCCTTTTGCCACCACAAAGATACTTTTCCAGAAAATGTAAGCCTTACAATCCCCAAATAGCTTGTTCCTTCAGGCAAACCACTGTCTACAGAATGGTGCCACAGCCCCTCTCTTTCTCTAGGACTTTGAGACACCTCTGGGACCAGCCAGCACCCTGACTGACCCATCTGCCAAATCATGGAGGCTCAGAGCAGGGCAGGAGGCTGCATATACCTGCCATCATCCCTCTCATCACAGGGGGCAATCCGCTCTAGGTATTTGTGAGGACATCAGGCAATAGGGAACTACACATGGCCTTCCCTGCACACCTTGGTGGTCCATAGCCACACCTTGACCACCAGTATTTTAGTCCTTAACATGCCGTCTCTACTCTTCTTTCTTTTCAGGCTTGTGCACGCACTGGGTATACTGAAGAACAGTCTACGAGCCGTTAAGTCCCACATCTCCTACAGTGTTTGGTATCTTGCAAATAAGTCCTTCAAAAACTTTCTAGTTTTCCAGAGCATATCAAAACCACTTTTCCTAAAATCACTTAAACCAATGAAATGTTAAATCAATTATTCATGCAAATACTTTTGCCATCTCTGTTTTTTGTAACCAAGTTTTCTTGGCAATGATAACATTTCACAGAAAAATTAACAAATACTCTCTTTGCTTGCCAAGATAATTTTACTAAGCTTGAATCCGATTTCATTGAGGTATGTTATTTGTTTTATCTTGAGGGAAGCTGCCTATTAAGTTAGTAGCAACCGTGTCCTTTTGCTTATGATATGGTTATTACCGAGCTATCAGGAGTACCTTTAAGTTATTAGGGTGCAATGGCAAATTAAGTACTTTGCGTCATAATTAGCTAATAACTTTTGAATTATATTTTAATCATGTTTAAGATGGTCAGGTTGGCTGTGAGTACAGATAATGGAGGATAGGAGCAGAAGAGGAGTGTTTATCATTCAATACCAAAAGCCAGAAAGTAGGTAAACTGGTGGATGCACAACAACCCAAAGGCCATGATAATCTATATATTCAGAACACAGAACTCCTTCACAGGCAGCAATGTGAAAAAGTGGAACTTCTGTCTTATGATCACATTTGAGTAAAAAGCAAAAATATATTCGTTTCAACTCAGTCTCCTTTGAGCCTATCAACTTTTTTTTTTAAATAAAAAGATTGTTAACAATACCCATCTTCAAATCCCTGTTGATAAACCTGTTCATGCGGATTCCACAAAGAGAGGACACCGTTAAAGCAGCTTGGTAAAAGCTACCAGAGCCATTTCCCTTTCAAAACTCATGATGTTCAAAAAAAACCCCAACCAACCAACAAAAAAACCTCCTCAGAATGGGGAAAATCCTTTGACGTATTCCTTTGTATACCAAGTTTGCCCCTCAGCTTTCATGAATTTCATTCAAACCTCTATTAGTTCTCAGTATTTCTTCTGTATCCTTGAGAAGACTCAGCATCAGAATTCCACATACGAATCACTGGAAATTAGGAAACACTCTGAGACTCTCCATGAAATGCCTTAGAAAAGTAGTGGCAAAACAAGTTCTGGATCTAAACCCAACACACAAGAGACCCCACTTCAGCACGTTTGTGCTTTGTAGAAGCTCTAAGGTGTTGCTAATTCTGCTCCTTTCCAAGATGTTACATTGAGAACCAGGCATCACACTTCATATGCCTGGAACCTCTTTCCCTATAAATGACAAACATGGCAATGAAACCATAATGAATTAAGCTTTCCATTATCTTCACGACTTTCACTACTTAGCCAGAAATCACTTCTATGCTGTTTCGTTAACTGCTGCCTTCTCTAAGAGAAAGGACAACACGTTTCCATAGACAGGACAAGAGCACACTTGCCTTTCCCTTTGCAAGAGTTGCACAAGTTCCTCCTGCACTGCAGCCCATAAAGGCAGGATTAACCTCTGTGTGCTCTATGGGGGATCCTACAGGGACTGCATCCTGAGAGAAAGAGGCCACTACTGCATTAAAGCCTAAGTAAAAGCTTCCCATTAATGAATAAAATTCAGAGAGATAAAGCGCTTCTAAAACTTTTAGATGTTAACTATGTCTGTGCCTGTGTCCCCAGAAAACACCACCCTTCAGAGCCCAGAATGAAGCATTCCCAAACATCCTTGTTCTTCTGCTTTCAATAAATACCCATGAAAGTCACATACAAACGTTGTAACATCCTTCTTAAGTGCAGTTCATGCAGAGGACAGCAACTTGCTGCTGTTAGCTTGTGCAGCAGAAGCCTGTAAAACATTACCAGGTCTCAACCCTGCTGCTGAACTTGGGCTTGGACTGTCAGAAGACAAATTTGCCAGGGAAGGTGGAAAAGATGTTCACTCTGCTTTTTAAAATCCCTACACGAATAGACAAAGGAGAAAAAAAATACACATACAAAGAACACTATTAAGGTAGTCAAAACTAGCTTCACAAGTTAAGATATGTGAGATATTAGAGATGCTCCTGCAACTCACATTCGCAAACCTCCCTCTGTGTGGAAGATTTTAGACTACGTCTTTAATGATCTAATGAAGCAAGAAGGTACCAGACTAAGGAACATTGTCAAGAAAGCATGCAAGAATGAATCTCCAGAACAGGACTCAAAGAATACGCAGAAAATACAGCACAAGGGACACATGCTGAACTGAGGAGGAGCAGGAGATGCTGATGACACGTTTAGTAAATAAGCAACACATCTCTCTGCATAGAGGCAGGCAAACGTATTGGAGGTGGTATTATTACACACATACCATGAAAACTACAAAGAAAGGTCACCCTGGCTGCCCAAATAATGTTCTTTTCCTATAAAGCCTACTTTAACTGCAATGAGAGAAGCTGCAAGGCCAGCTATCCAATAGCACATTTATTATACTTCTCTCAAATATTTGTGTTTTCCTTTACTACTTACTTAGCCCACCTGCTCAGGGATTCCTCTACCCAGACTGAAAGCAGTACTTTCAGACTAACATCCTAGATTACAAATTCTTCTAGAAGGGCAATCCATGTAGCATAAGAGCATACACAACAGAGGCAAGGAAGAGATGGGTGTTATGAGCACAGAATTTAGTATGAGAAACACAGGACTGTACACTGCTCTCTTTTTGATGAACTGTAACTCACATAAAATACAATTACACTGGTGTGATTCCTAGTGTGGACACCCACAAGTGCCTATATAAAGAAACGTGTTTATACCCGTACAACTCATTCCCATACATTTGCATGTTTAATCGCTTCCATGCTAGAGGTTGAAAGGATTTATGCACTTCAGTAACTAGAAAAATCACACCATTAACCAAATCAGTTCATACAAAACCTGTGCGCTAATCAGTTAGGAGGACAGGAAAGTCCACCTAAAACATCTTAGACAGTGGCTCTGAGCAATAAATAATGCTCATTGCAAAGGTTAGAAATGCCAAAGCCACACCTGAACGTTTTGCTGGTGGTGGGGTGATAAAAAAACACACAGATAACATTATTTCCATTGACAAACTTTACATATACAAAACAGTGGCTTTATTGTTTATTAAATTAGATGCTGCCATGGTGTAATCATCCCTGCAGCCATACCAAACCCAACAGCAGGTCAAATGCAATCCTGTGGAGGAGGTAGAGAGAGGAGAAAGGAAGAGAACTGAGACACAGCACAGAAGCAATACAGCCCCATAAACTAGTGGTGCAAGGAATAATTAATCCATGGATGTGAAAACAGACACCATAACTGTAGAGAGCAAAATCTGCAAAAATACCACACGACAAAAGTAAATGTTACAACGTGGTTCCTTTAATGAACAACATCCAGGATGTGATTCAGCTGCCTGTTACCACTTCAGATACTCTAGGGCATCCCAAAGTGCTGGGTGATGGCACAGGGACACTACTGCAGGCTTGTGCCCTGCTGGAGCAGCCACAGAGTCCGGGCAGGAACTGTGTGTAGGCATTAGCTTCCCATGTCATGGTGAGTGTAAACCACTCACAAAAATGACCAGAAACTAACTGTACCAAAATTCATATATTAAACAAAATCTAACACAATTTTTCCCAGGCACTAATTTCAATTTTTTAAAAAATCAGGGTCTATTAAATAAAAAAACCTGCAAATTTATATGATATTAAATCCAGAGCAATAGTTTGTAGTGCTCCTAAATTGTGTAGGAATTGGTAACATCTTTAATTTAAGAGCTCTTTTACTCTGTAACTCACGTTATTCTCACACAGAGGAGCTGGTTGGTCTTAGCTTCTTCCTGAGGTACAGCTTCACTACAGGAAATACAGAAGAGTGACATCCAAAGTCACATTACACTGCAAAGCGTGTTAGGAGCCCTGCTTCCTAAATGCATGCAGTCAGCCTCAAGTATTTTAGCAGGGTGTTGCAGTGGGCTGACTCCAGGATCAAGCTGCAGCCCATGGGCAGACAGAGACTGCCCCCAAGGGCAGCCCACCCACACGGGGCTGGGTCTTGTTCCATGCACACCTTGTGCACCACTGCAGCAGCCAGCATGCACCCGAAAGATTGCCACAGCTCTGTCACGCAGCAGCTCATAGATCCTGAATGCAGGCAGGCAGGTGGGAAATGATCTGTGGAGAAACACTCAGAAGAGCATAACTCCATCAGTCTGGAGGATTTACAACAGGGAGGATACATGTCTTACATCCGTTGCGATCTTCCTGGGGGAAACCAGCACAAGCCAACAGTCACAATCTCCCTGTGGTGATTTCAGGCCATTAATAAACAAGAAGATGCCAACCAAGCTGAGCACTGCTTTTAAACTAGTAGAAATATGCTGATGATGAAGCAGACTATGGCTTGAGTTTGTAGGTTTTCATTATTTCGTTCACTTAACTGTGAAGCTTTTCTCTAAAAGGAGCAAAATATAACTACACTTGGATTAATAGAAGGGAAAAAAGCATGTTTCCTAAGGGTCTCTCCATAGTGCATCTGCCCTTTTCCTCAGATGCTGGTAACACCACACAACCCTCATATCAATAAATTAAGTTGCAGCTTGCACTAATACTGAAAAAAAAACCTGATCAAGAACCAACAGGGGTACATATGCCAAAAGATAAGGATTCCCTTAACAACAAGAAAAAAAGAAAAAGCTAAGAATTTACTGAGAAAAATACTGAATTTCAAACCTACAGTTTTTTAGAACAATGCAAGTTCCAATACAGGCATTTCTGGGGACAGAAAACTGTTTCAAAAAGTTCTCCTCCTCTCTGTTGAAAATAAAACACATTACAACCACCTTGCATTATTCCCTTCGTTTGTGTACTTAGTTAATACCAATGCTTTTTCTCTATATGTGAATGTAATGAAATTTTAATTTAGCAGAAATGCAGGTGTCTTGGTAGATTTCTGATTTTTTTTCTTTCGTCACCCCAAGGCATAGATATAAATTGTTTTCTGCTATCTTTACAGGAGATCTATGGAACCACGTTATCGAAAGGTGCAGAAGACTGTAGTTTAGGGTAATCAAGAGCTGCACTGTTTCATCAAAGCCACATCTCTCCAGAAGCCACTGGTGTTGCAACAAACAGTTTGGGGCTATAGTTTCATTTTGATTATTTCCCATTACCTTCCTCAAAACCTCCTCTTTTAGTGGCAGGCAGAAGCCAATTAGCACCGTGACAGGAAGAAGTTTGGAGAAAGATAATGTGTTAAAACAACCAACTTTGACTAGGAAGTCAGACCACCAAATTATATACTGCTAACCACCCCACACACAAAAGCCTGTATTTATTTGTTTTAACCTCACAGTCCTGTGATGGAAACCTATGGTGCAGTCCTTGGCCCTTGACTTTTGCACATCTTTTCTTCCCTCAGTGTACACCACAAGACAACTACCCACAAATAATGACAGGAGGCAAAATGGGCCTGGGCTGCCCAGTTGTCCAGCAGAAGGCAGAACCTGCTGCTGAGCACCAGCTTCATGATGGATTTGAACAGGAGGGAGAAGGCACCTGAGGTCAGACTGGGCTCTGGAATATTACCACTGATCCTGCAGCAGCACAGCCAACAAAAGCAGCAAGACAACAGGTCAGATTTCTTTGCAGTTGCCCCTCAGAGCAGATGCTTGCCCCAAGCCCTACTGCTCAGCAGCTGTGCCTACTCCATCCCTGAATCCTGCAGCCCACCCAGAGCTCCAGCCACAGTGGATGCAGGCACATAAGCCGTCTTTGCTGCCTCTAATTGCCACCAACCACCATCCCTGTGCTTTGATGTTAGAAGACCTCCGGCAGAGATCGGCCCCAGGGATTTACACTGCAGTAAAGAACGACTCTGCCACATTCACACTGGTAACACAAAGGCAGCAACAGCTTTGCAGGGATCCTGCAGAAGTGTTTACCAAGAATTGAGCCTCACAACAGATGACAAAAGGAAGGGGTAGTTCTCCACTGTGCTTCAAGGGCTGGTTGATCTCCGAGAAAAATCCTCTGCTGAACAAATACTGAGGGGCACAGAAACAGCCAGCATATGACTGTGGACAGCAGCTAAGGCTACTTTGCAGGATCAAAGTCAGACAAAGCATGTTTGCTCCTCAGTCTGTGAACACAGGCAAAATTAAATTCCACATCTAATTTTGGGAGCAAATCACTGGTTTATTATTTATTATAACTAGCACTCAGCAAGACAAAGAAGGAGTTTCACCTCAACTCTGAAGCAGGGAAAGCTGACAGGAAGACATTTTTGCTGGCTGAAGCATGTGGAGCTGCTTCTCACCAGGGGCATCAGCTCCCCCCACACTACCTGCCCTGCCATCCCCAATGTTTTGTTACTACGGCAGAATAATATTAGGACAGCAGTGAGGAAAATAAACTCTCTGATATGATGGATTTGCATTAAGTCAGCAACGTGCTACAACAAACTTGACCTTTATCAGGACTAGATTTCACTGACTGCTTTTTTTGGGACCTCACCCCATTTATTTTGTTCTGTCTACAGCCTCTGCAATGTACAACTGATAAAGCTTTCATCACTGCTCACCTTTCCCAGTGGAAGCACACTGCAAAGAAAAATATTCTGGCATGAAAGGTCAAGGGACAGAGCCCTTTCTGTGGTCCTTCATAGCAACGGAAAGGGCTCTTGGAAGAAATAGTCACCGAAGAGCCGCAGATGAGCTGTCCCCATGTGAAACAGTCTGGCACAGTCCAGCAGAGTTTCTGCAGGTTCAGGATTGCAGAACAACATGACTAATTTTTTTTCTCTGAATAAGAGCTGCACTACAGGTTTATGCTTTTTACATGGTACCAAACCTGTTATGCATTCTTCATCACTCCCAGGGCCGTTCATGTTTATCACGTTTCCAGGATTTCATTAATAAACAGAAGGAAGAAGGGCTTACGCCTTCGATTGAACTACTTTGCATTTTAATAGGAAATAATAAACTGACCCACGTGGAAGCTAAACACAATTGAAAGTTGCACCCATACCAGCTGTTTCTATTTTCAAACCAGTGCTTTATGCCTTGTAATGGTAGCAGACAGCAGCAACTTCCAACAGCATCTTTTTCATCCTTCGTTTTGTTGAGCCTACCCAAGAGAGAAGCATGAAACATACCTGATTACGGCTTTTATTTCTACTTCCCAAGAGGGGAATTAAATGCTCACCTAGAATCAGACCTCTGTGGTCTGGAGAGCAGCATCCATTCAGTTTCAGAGAGCTACACCATTAATCCAAAGTGGGAGCAGGAAGGTGCAATTGTAGCTCTGCTGATGAGTTTATCGAGGTTAGCTACTAAGCAAGGGAAGGCCAGCATGAGAGGCATGGCCCAAGGCCCAGCTTTATGAGACAGCAATATTAGAAACTGGGAAAATGAGAATGCCTGATGAAAAGTGGAGCCTCTAAATAGGGTTTAGCTACAGAAAAGCAGCAGTTTTTCTCCTTTCCCTTTCCCATAAGGTCTTCCAAAGAGGAAATAAGCAGGCAGATATCCTACCTGCACTGTTTTGCCAGCTTTATCTCCCTAGAATAATATTTGCCACCACTGCCCTACTCATGCATCTCCTTTGCTCCACAAAGACGGACACTGGCCTTTGTTCTGTGGCAGCACGATGGAACCAGTGTGGTTCCCTTTGGCATTACTGCAGCGGAGCTGGAAGCTGCCATGAGCAGGAGTATGGAGCACAGCCTTCATCAGGTTTTGAAAGGCCAGAGGGAAGATTATCACTCAGGGGAGCTTATACACAGGAGAAGCTAGTAAAGCAAAATTAAACCTTAATATTCTGCAAAGGATAAGGACATTGTTTTTGAAAATGTTAGCAAGACATGACAAAAACATTTAAAAGTCAGCCACTGGCACATCAGGAGTCAATTGTGTTGGGCAGCAAAACATTCAGAAAAAATATAAGATTAACATAAATAGAGTTTTAAAACATAAAACTATGTTTTAAAAGTACACATGCTAACTGCTTTTCACATGCTTGATGGCAACTTCAGTCCTGTGCAGCTGTAACCACAGCACTTGGAGAAAAAGCAAAATATTTCATTGTTTCCAACAAACATGAGCAGTTTCATGTGACAAGCTCCAAGTAGAAAATGAAAAAAAAATTCCTAAAACTCCCACATTATGCTGCTAGTAAACTAGAATTTCATAGCAAAAGTGAATAAACAATAGCTTTTGAGGCTGGAGAAATTACCATCACGGTGTTATCTAATCTCTCCCCAGAAGTCAAGAATTATGACTAAACCCTTCCAACATAGATATAGCCTGAAATTCTATGTCAGAAGTATGTCCAATTGCATTTGGCAATCCTTAGCCAAGAGAGAGGCTGACTATAATTGGATGAATATTTGAAGTGCTTCATTATTCATGTAGGAAGGCTAGGTAAAAAGTGTTTTGTAGTCCCAAGACACTGGAGGGTGTGTGTTATTGGGTAATAACCAATTAGGAATGTTGACAGCACTCTGCCTTTGGGATCACCCTGGCCAACGAAGCACCTGGGTGTATGCTGTTGTGCAAAGGCACACACCCACTGCCTACTGCTCAGTTTATTTAAGCAAGGCTTTCACCAAAGGAAATGGGGGACACCCCAAAGGATGTGTGCTTGACAGCTCAGTTACACTCAGAAATAGTGCCTCTTTGTTGTTCTCGCTGTCTTCCAAAAATACACCTTTTTTCAATAGTGTTTATGAATTACTGATACTACTGGTTATTGAAAACAAATTCCAGCTCTTCCATTTTACTGCTTATAATCTACCAAAAGAGCAACATGCTTACTATTTCCAGTAAGACAGATCAGATCCTAACCCCATAATCTGGTAAAAAACTCTACAGTCACATTGTAAATACTGCAAACTTAGAACAACAGACATCAATTATTTTCCTTTTGTGCTAGTCTAAGAAAAACATATGAACCATTAGTAGAGGTATGCAAAAGATTTTAAAAACTGCAGCATTTAAAAACTAACAATTCTGACACTTGCTCATAAGAACAAGATACTCAGCACCAATTCAGCTCATGACAGAGCACGTCAACCCTTTCACTACCTCCCACAACAAGGGAATGTATTGATGGTACAAACACCGATTTTTATTTCCTACTTTATTTTCTTTATCATTGTAATGAAAAAAAAATCTGCTAATTTGTATTCTGATTGTAAGCAAAGCAATTATTGTACAAGTTTCCCAACACGACTTTCATAGCTACAAAAGAAGCATTCAAAACTTTTCTTGAATGATTTGCTTGTTTCAAACATGCAGAACTCAATATGTTATAAGGAGGAACATATCAGTTTTTCTGCAGCTCTCATTTTCTGGCTTGTATCATATTTAGCCTGTCCTGTGGCACTGAGAGTGCTGCAGCATTTTCTCTGAAATCCCCTGAACGCCCCCTCACCCTCTCCCCCATGTATCACCAAGATGATGATGTTTTGATGAAGCATCAAGCACGGGCCCTCGAGATAATGGATTCAATGGGATACACTTAAAAGATCATTTTTCTCTTTTGTATTGACTGCTTGCACTGCTCTAAGACAGGAAGGGCTTTCATTTTTTATGTAAGCTGCAAGACCCCGAGGGTTCTCTAAACTGTTTAAGAGGGATCAATTTTCAGTTGGGTAGAAGGCGCCCAGCAGACCATCACGGTTTGGAGCGCCTTCTTCCCCTCGTATCACAAACACGTTTGGGCAAACCCAAACCCAGCTGCCAGCCGAGCCCCTCTCTGGCATGGCAGCGCTTCCTACTGCTTGGGATTTGTGGTTAGCACTCCAACAGAACTATAATTTATAGTATGCATTCAGGGAACAAAGTAAGAAAAAAAGTTTCACAGAAGCAAAATAATCACTAGGGCTGACGGAGATAAACAGCAGTAGGGCTGCTAAGCAAAGCAGTGCTTGGCACTGCTGTAGCGGCAGGAAACCATCACCCCATGACACGGGTTTAATGCACTGACATTGTTGCAATTACATCCAGGCAACCTAACAAAACAAATTCATTGTATGGCACAAAATATTTCCAATTCAACATTGCAACATTTATTTTTTAATTACAGCACAAAGAACAACTTTTGGGGTGTGGAAGGACATAATCCATCATTTGCTCTGAAGTGACACACTTATGGCAAATGCTGTATATTATAACTTTCTATGCCACAATAAGCAACTACAAGCAATTTCTTAGGCAAGGAATGCAAAGAGTTTGGGTGTGGTCCTGAGAGATGCTGCTTATCCCTCCATCTCCCTCTGTGTCAGCAGGGAGCCAAAGGCAAGCCACGTGCTCCTGCACTGGGACTTCAGTCACTCCTGTTTCACATGTGTCACACAGCTTGTGACAGCCTTTCACCTGCAACACGCCTCATACGGAAAGAGTTTTTACTGTTCCAACATGGCCTGTATGAGAATGTAAATAGAATTTTTAATTAAAAGGAATGGGATGTGAATAGTTCACTTAAAGAACAATTATGTCTACTATTTGATTGACAGGCTTCTCACAGTTTACCATGAAAACCCCATTGCAGTCTGGGAGGTAGAATTTATCTTATAAATTGCTGCATTTTAAACTACTTTGCTCAACTATCTCATCTTATGAACAAAACTCTTGCATCTTCCTATTACTCTCCCCTTTTACCTCTTTTAATCCTTTGCAAACAGAAAGTTTTTGATTCCCGGAAATTGAATTGCCAGTGTTGCTCTCCTTCACCGAATGCCTGTTCTGCAACATGCAGCAGTGTGAAGAAATAGGAAAGATAGGTCTTCAGTAATTAGCTTGGGTACCAGACGTGGCACAGCTGAGTTTGCTGGAAGCAGGAAAAACGAGTCCAGGTGGAGCGTCGTGCTATATTGCTTTGAGCACCTGAGCTACCCAAGTGTCTACACACACGGTGCTGCACAGTGGAAGGACTGGATAGGAAAGTGACTGCTGAGCCCACTGCTTTCCTAAAGGCATGTCCCTACAAAGCAATCCACAAGTAGCAGCTCCAAGCTCAGCTTAAATGCTTTCAAACGGTTGCAGAAGCCCGTTGGTTCTCTCTGAAGCAGGCAGAAAGTGCCTTGAAAGTGCCCAGAAAATTGTCCACATGAGGTGCAGAGACAACTGTGCTGGAAGGGTCCTACAGACCCAAGCTAATGTACACATCAGGGCTAGAAACAATTTATTTGATTACTGACTCGAAGACTCAATGGAAGAGATCAATGTGAATGAGTCTCAGAGCATCCCTCAACTGATGGCACTAAGGGCAAAAGCATCATCTGAGATATCTATAAAATACGCTGCTTACCTACTCAAAGAAAGCTCACTATTAACAAGAGCCAGAAAACCAAGCACATGTGAGGGGAAAAGGACAAGCAAGCAAGCAATGTGCTTTGATCTGGTCAGGTAAAGATCACTTGTGACCTCTGTAAGCTCTGACTCCTTCCAACAGAGATAGAAAAGTGTGTATGAAAAAGAAATGAAGACAAAGCAATGAGGAACTTTAGTTGACAGAAATAGGGTCAATGCTCAGAGCAGAACAGGGACAGAAAAAAAGATACTGAAAGGCAAGAGTCAGAGACAGCAACATCTTGCAAGTTGCAGACTAAGGTGAAAGAGAGATTGACAAAAAGAGAAATAAAGCTTGCCAGATGACATTTGTCTGGTTCTGATATTTGAATAAACTGCAGACCAGTTAAGTTAGAGGAGAAGTTCACATAACAGGAACTGGTGATATTCCCTTGGCCAACACAGCATTTGTGTCTCATTTGCATTAAAATGAATGCAGATAACCATTGAGTCCTAAGCAGTTTTCACCATTTCCTATGCAACCTCTGCAAATACATCCCCAAATGGCAAGCATGCTCATATACATGCAACCCAGCCAGAAGGTTGATCATCACCAGAAAGAAGTAAGCCAGAAGTTGGAATCTATATCCTAAAGCTTCAAACACACCCAAGAGGTGGCCGGGTGTTGACGGCAAAACTGGAAGCCAAATGTTTGCTTCTGCAATTATGTGTGTACTAGATGGCAATTTGCTTAGCAACGACATTGCAATTTATGAAAGACCAATGAAGTACAAACAGTTTATGTGGGAGCAGAGTGAGAACCTTGTGCTGACGTACTCCTTGCAATCAGGAACCTCTGTAAGTACAGCAAAAGGCAAAACAAACCACTGAACCTCACCACTATGGCTCAAACCTGAGCCCTATTAGAAATGACCAATAAGTAGAATACTTCAGTGCCACCTCAGTTTCTAATGGGATTTTTCTTACTAGGCCAAGAAAGACCCACAGACTCAGCATATTGTTTTATCTTCCCAGGTATCGGTCAGGCAGAGTGAGAAATATTGCTCGGGTGCCTTCAGCCTAGCTTATGAAACCACGCTATTGGGTAGAAAAATGCAAACATTGTGAGGTTCTCATCCACAAATTTCCATTCACTGAGGATGTCAAGCAGCCTTTGCAATCAAATGATTTCTCAGAGCACAGACCCTTAAACTAGTTACTGACAGCCTCCCTTCTCCTGGTCTTCCAGGGTGATCCAACCCCTACAAACTCACATGGAACCAACTGCCAAAGGAATCTATCCACTGATGATATGGCTATGGATTTCCTTCTTTCCCCTCAAGAAAAGTGATTGTTACTTCTGAGGATTACTAGCCTCAGAAATAAGGATCTGAAGCCTTTAGCTTTCTAACACTCCTGAATGTAGATACTTATTCCTCTGAACATATTTCCTTATACACTGCCATAGCCAGGCAGCCAGAGACAAGCATGGCATGAACCCCTGCAGCATCAAGTCTGCACACCTATTTTCTCTGGGTCTGCATATGTGCAAAGAGCACTCCAACAATCCACTATCTCAACTGTACTGTTGTTTTACACATTTGAGTGCAAAAACATTGAGCAAGTGCAGGACACTGCTTTTTACCCTCCAAGTAAATAATACATAAGCCCACTTTTACTGACATTTAGAACAGGAAGACAGATATCAATTTTGTGACCCCTTTCAGTGATGACTCACCACCAGTTACTGACCACATAATGTGAGAACCTGCTAATCTGATGGTGCTATTTCTTTCACCAGTCACCAGCCACAAGCAACAGCAGCAACCTGCTGACCTTGCAAGTTAAACATATTACAGGACTACAATTTGAAAAATATTTACTTCTACTGAGGCAACAGTGATGACTGACCTATGGTGATCATTAATTGAGGCAAAATGAGGTCAATATATACCCTAAGTTCAATACACATACCTAGAGCTACAATTAATCTTGGTTCAGCCAGGACCAGAAAATACCCCTCCGAGCTCTTTATTGACAGATGTGTGTTGCAAGAGAGTTCTCTTTAAAATATCAGTCGTGTAAACTCTCTGAATTTATTTAAATAGGCATGAGTTATAGTATCATTCACAGTTCTGTTTCTATTTTCTTTCCAAGTTCGTATATGTGGTTACACTAACCAACACAACTGTACTGCCTGACTGTGTTCAGTCTGGTCCTCATGAATCAACATTTAGTTTTTCACTAATACATGTTACTGATGATACCAACATCATCAACCTCTATCTCAGTTACTGGATCTATAAATATTTATGCTTAGAGATAGTAATCTTCTACACTTTCAATCATCATCCCAAAGCACTCTACAAATTGTTTTTTTGTTAACCTTGGTAGGAAGCAACTGAAGCTCAAAGTTAAATCAGTTATCTTGGGTCACAGAACAGGTCAGTGAGAGTCAATGTATTTCCCTAACCCAAACCCTCCCTTTTCCTTGCCACAAGACCATGCAGCAACCAAATGATGAAATATAAAAGGTGAATAACGAGATGAGTAAGACAGGATAGATAACAAAGATTGAACTGACCCTCTGCCAACTTCTTCTGCCTATTTCCCTCCTGCCAGGAATGTTACAAAATGTTAAAAAGCTGTGACCTGGACCATTCATGCTGATAGAGCAGACAAAGCTGATTACAGCAATACTGAAAACTTTCAAAGAAGCTTGCTCTTTAGAACTTGCAACACAATATTTGCTCTCAAAAAGTGCAAGTCTTGCTACTGCAGTATCACATTGATTTATGAACTACTACCTTATCAGACTTTGATGTTGCTATTCCAGAAAGATACAGATAGAGATGTACCTCTGGGGAAGAAAAATCCAACTAAGGAGAGTGGAAATAAAGACGCAGTAACACCCACTCTCTCAATATTTCCTTAAAAAACCCAAATCACCAAATGCTCATTAGTTAGAAAATTTTGTATTTCTTTAAGTTTAGCACAACTTAGAGCCATTTGAGAGGCACTCTCCAAGGTGAGTGGGAAAGTTGTGATAGGGCTGCTTTCATGGAGGTTTTACAGAGGGAGGCCTATGCAAAGTGCAGACCACCCTCACCTCAGCAGATCTCCTACCAAGACAGAAGTCTCCAGCATGGTGCTGCAGTTTGCAGGAGTTTGAAGTAAGGGCCACGTCAGCTTGTTTTGGACCTGGGGACTGATAACAGAGACTGCCAGAGCTCTGAAACAGGCAAACAGTGCTGCCTGATTCATAGCACGTCCTTGGAAGTCTACAACTTGTGAAGGATAAGTCTTTCTTGCAAACTGTCAAAAAAGGCCAAGGACAGTCTGGGCATTCTCCTAAGTAATTCCGTGCTCTTGATGCAAAAGAAACCCTTACCAATCAAAAAAGGAAAAAAAAAGCCAGTGTCCTAACTGGATCCAAGTGTGTGAAATTTAATTTCCCTGAGGGCTGAGAGTGAAGATTGGGTAAGAAAACTGGGACACGAATGGATTGGTTCATATGAAAACCTGAAATAGCCCTGGGCAGAAATTTGGAAGGATTGTGAAATAGTGTATAAGAAGAATCCATCTTCATATGCAGGGAGTAACTCAAGATGGGAGATGTAGCAACACAAACAGATACTCCAAAAGGTTCTACAAAGTTATATACAAAGTTTTAAGTGAATTTTTCCCATTCTGTGGTGGGAATATAGGATGTGGCAATCCAATGCCATGGTGTTATGCATATATTTGTACCAGATGACTTGGACAGAACTAATTAAAAGTTCAGATGCTTTGAACATATGAGATAGACAACACTGCTGATATTGCTGATATCAGAGATATCAGACAGCTGATGCTTGTATGATCAAAGTTACACATCTTCCCATTTAGCTCCCATAGTCAGTTGAGGTTGTCTTAGCCTGATACACAATAACTCTTGGTAGATGCTGTACAGACAGCATTAAGGCTGCGAGATGTAGGAATGCCGACTCCAAGCAAAGGGTTCGATCCTACTGCAAGATGATAATGCACTGGAAGGAGGGTAGGCTGCCTGGGTTAAAGTATCAGAGCTAACCAGCCAGTACTTCCCCTCCTCATAATCATAAATCCTAACACCTCAGCCTGTTCTCCTCAGACTCTCTGGTGACCACAGGGAACAATGGCACATCATGCATGTGCCTCAGCTCTCGGGAGAGAAAGGCTCCTTTAGCAGAACCTCATCTTGGATCCACCTTTCCTGAAATATATTTTTTCCCCAGGTCAGTGGAAAGAAAACAATTTATTTAAAAAATCTTTACTTGCAAAAACCAAGCAATTCAAAAAAATTTGTGTGCACCCAAATCTTTAACAGATAACTCTGTGTTGCCAGATACCAACCTGAAGATCTGGTAACTTCAAGTAAACCAAGGTTGTACAGTCTGTACAGGGGTGAATGCACCAAGGTCTACAGTCGTGGTGGAGAGAGCTACATAGAAGGACACCTGCTCCCTCCTCAGACTTTAAAGGAAAATTACTATTTATTTCAGCAGAGAGACCTTACGTTTTGTCTTCTTGGTAGATATGCTGATCCAAACTGCCTCTTCCTGAAGCCTAAATGTGGCAAATTGTATTTTCGAGCTTCATGAGACCGTGTTTGAGGCATGGTCTCACTGGTTTCTTGGGAGAACCAGAAGCCTAGTGATGAGCTAAAGTATTCACAGAGGATTTGCCTTGTGAACACAATAGGTTCTCCCTAGTCTGAGTTATAACTGGGCTCTTTGAAATTATATGATACCACATTTTTAAATTAATTTTGAGGGCTTTTTAAAACATTATTTTAGCTTCAGAAATTATACTTCTAGGATTACTCAATTCAAATCATCTATTAGATAAGCTGCTTGTCTGTCGGACTGCTTCACTGAGTTAGCTTTTGCCCAAAACACAGATCGGTTCTGATTCCTTGGGTTCTTCAATCACAAGAGCATTTGAGAGAAGCCCACAATGGTCTTTCCAAAGCAAAGAGCAGGGATCCAGCAACAGCAGCAAGACACTTTTACAGTCATACCAAGATTTCTTTGGAGGAATGAATGGATATCTGTCAGAAGGCATTTTACATGTCAAGGCACAAACCAGGTTGGGGAACCCAACAGAAGAATTATGGAAAACGATCCCTTCAAGCTACAAGTCTTTACCTGATATCATTTAAGGAACTCTTTCTTAAAGCACTCTTTCTAATTCCTACTCTACTGTCCAGGAAGAAGAAAATAGAGAGGTACAAGATGAGATGCTATCGAGCCCAAAAGGAGAAGGAAGAGTACACTTGCTCCAAAGCAGACACTGCACTATCAGAATAGGCCTCCCTCACACCAGCAAGTCAGAGTCACTCCAAAGCTGCTGGTTTGAATATCACCCTTTCAATCTCACAAAGAAAGATGACTCTGGTACCTGGCCCACAGATGAAAGGTTCATTTTAGGCTTCTGGCCCTTAGACTACATGTAATACGAGTCAGAAACCTAATGACTTTCGTGTCTCAACCTGTTAACACGCTGGAGCCTGCAACCGATGCCTTGACTCATCCCTGGAGCAGTGCTCTTTCAGGCAAGATAATCAAGACCTTATTTTTCATAGACAATACTTCAGTAAGTCTCAGGAGGTTTCAACTGGCCCAAAAATATCTATGAGACCTTCTTTAGTTTTGATATCATTCACACATGTGATATTGGCAGAAAAAGAACCATATAAGCAATGTTAACAAAAACCTTGTGCTAGACTTCAGTAACAAAGTTAGAGTCTAGCTAGATATAAACTGACCAGGTCAGGCTCCAAGAAACAATTTGTATTAATGTCCAAACATTACTGGATAATTTTTACCTAGCACTCACTCTATATAAGTATGTCTAGATATATACACACATATATACATCCCAACCCTCCACTGGAAAAAAACCTGATGGCACAGTCTCAGACAAAATCCAAACAACTGTATCATGACAAACAATTGCTTCATGCCATTGTCTTGACATTCAAACGAGTTTAATAATTGCTCTTTTGAAGCTGCTAATGTTAAAAAAAAATCTCTCAAGTTCTGGAAGTGGCTGGGAATTCCAGGTTCTAACAGCTATGCTGGAAATATTCACTCATCAAGAGGTTCAAAAGACACTGTCAGAACTGAAACACAAACACGTCAGAACGACTTGAAACAGAATGGCTATAGCTCGGAGTTTGGGTTTTCTTTAAATTATGTTTGAAGAGCTTTTAAAATGTTTAATTTATTAAACTGGCTTTGATACTACAGGCATAGCTTTCACTTTCAAGTGCTACAATGGCTCAATTGAGCACAGAATACATTAAGTTTAAATTCCACTGCCACTATACACATTTTTGAATGACATTTTAGTGTTTCTTCACTTGAAGTAATATACCCTCTCTGTGAATTTGACAAGAAAACAGAAGCAGCAGCCTCTCATTCTCCATACACAACAGTGTCAGACACCATCACTGCTCCAGCTACCAAACAACCCACTCAGTAATCACAACTACTAGGAGCTGAACACAAGCAGCTCCTAAAAAATGCCCAAAACAACAGATTTGGTTTTCGAAGAACAGTTCAAGTTTCCCCACACATTACTTCAATCTCTCCTGGCAGACCCGGGCTTTGGCATGGCTTCTTTTACTCCCCTCTGCCAGGCCTTCCTTGAGGAGGCTGTCATAAGAAAGGCCATGTGCCTCGCTGTATGTACTGCTCTCTTCCTCCAGCCCTGTCAGATCCTTGTGCCAGAAGCACTACTTCAGTCCACACAAT
This sequence comes from Ifrita kowaldi, assembly GCA_013398055.1. Lineage (NCBI taxonomy): Eukaryota > Metazoa > Chordata > Aves > Passeriformes > Cinclosomatidae > Ifrita > Ifrita kowaldi. The sequence continues at coordinate 135,428 of VZRS01008644.1, read as the reverse complement.
ACCACGAGCTGATGCTGCAGAGGCAGTAGCACAAGCGAAACCCCGGCTTTGAACGAAGTCCCATCCCATGAAGCGTGCTTTGTGCCCTCTGGAAAGGCAAGTCAGAGCTGTGGGATCAAGAGGCTGAAAATCTGCCCCTTCAGACCGGAGAGAACACAATGGTAACACTGCTTTCCCTCTAGAGCAGGATCGGGCAGCGAAGGGCAAGGTATAGATGAATACAGTGGACACAATGAACACCTGCTGTCTGATAACCAACCCTCAGAGTCACAGTACCACTACACTGCTTGTCTGCCATCACCACCAGGTAGTACTCACACACACTGTCAAATGCACTCCTGTTTTCTTAGAGATGCTCTCTTGTTTTATCTACTCTACATGCACCGTTTGTTCACACATGCAGCAGTTTTCTGACTGCTTAGCACCAGTGAGCTACCAGAGTCACAAATACTTCATTCAAAAGGTACGTGAGAGTTAAGACCCTAATGGTTTGAAAAGTCCTAAGGTTCTATAAAAAGTATTCAGTTAATACTGTCCTATAGTTTATCTCATTCAACCTTGCCTTTGCCTCAAGTGACACATCGGAGATGGCACGTTGACAGTACAGGAGAGTGGTTACTGTTCCAAAAGAAACAAAATGAATACCCCAACACCCCCACCTTTGGGTTTAAATGCAGTATCACTACAGATTTTGAATGTAACAAACCACAGCATGGGTGCCCTGGCATAAACCCAAAATCCTAGGTAGTAGAAAGTAAGTGCTCTTTACTATCAGCTTTGTTTTAGTACACACACATCAGGATTTGCAGAAGTGCCATTTGTCAGGAACACACTGGAGCAGGGAAAGAAAACTAAGTCTCTAACTGCCTACTAACAAAGAAAGCTAATTTAATTTTGAAACAAAAGGAACTAAATTCATCATCCTGAGACAGCCCCAGGACGTCCAAGCATGAAATGGAAGAAAAGGAGTTTGCCAAAGACATGCAGAAGAAGCTTTTTAAAGTTACCTGGAATCGGGGTATTTTGTAAGCGTGGCCAAGCTGCTGGTATACATGTGCCCACCCACATCAATATGAACTGGTGCGTTGGATTTTGTGAGCTGTGCTGGAGTGGGGATGCCTTGATTGTTCAATGGAGATGCAGGGGATCTAGTGATCAGAGGTCTTGACATATTGGGCCGACTGTCCTGTGAAAAGATAGACCTGGGTTAATGATCTCCTTAAAAACCTCACAGAAACCCACAGTCTCGAATCAATAGGACTGTCTCATAGTCTCTGATTATGACTTTCATCTTAGTAAAGCACAGACAAATATTTGGCAGTTTTTTAAATGAATCCAGCTCCAGAGTCTTAAATGGCTACATTTTAAATAAGTGGGGCAAAATGCACTGATAAAACCCACAAAGTGGAAATCAAGTTCAATATAACAAGTTTTTCCTGAATACTAGTCGTGACAGTCAATCCATACCAACAAAAAGCGTAATTCTCATTTTTAAGAGTTGATAAAGGCATTGACAGAAAGAGATGCAGACAAAAAGACCGAGAACAATATTTTCCTTAATTAAGATGACCCCAGGTAGACGTTCTGCTCCTTCCCAAGCCCTCCGTCACTGCCGTACCACCAGAACAGAAATACAAACCCTCAACTCCTCCATCCTGCACACTCTTCTCTCGAATTCCCAATTCACATAGCACAGGAACAGAAGCAGAAACACCTGGACTAGTCAACTGCTCATGGACTGCAGACCACTGGACATCGACAGCCTTTGAGAAAGACATTTTCCATTTAAAAGTTATACGTATGGCGACGGCTGCCCCCGCGTGCCCCGCATAGGCTGCAGGTCTGAGCGGCTTCCCGAGGCCGGCGAGCTCTCAGCGCGGAGCGGGAGGCGATGCTTTGCTGATGAAACCAACTTTTAGTCACAAAGGCAGCGCTGCTCCGCCAGCACGGAGCAGCGGCCGCCTGCGCGCGGCGGGTGGGGCAGGGCAGGGCGGTGAGCTGGAGCCAGGAAGGCAGGCGGCAGGCAAAGTTGGGGATTAAAATAGAAACGCATTCGAGAGCGGTTCTGAGACAGCCCCGCTTTCGACTGAAGGACAACTCCACGCGGGGCGGAATCTTATAGGGATGCCCTGAGAACTAAAAGCCCTTGCAAATGACTAAGTTTTACATTTAAAAGGTAAGCAAAGCAGCGAGAAGTCAGATACACTTCATCACAAAACTCCCTTTGTTCTTTCAACACTGTCTTTCAGCTGCACAAAGTAATGGATTCCTTGTAAACATCTCCTCAGAGCCAGGCAGCAAACCTCGCCAAAGCGGAGTGCGGCCGTGAGACAGAGTTACGGGGCACTCGGACCAGCAGAGTCCGCCACCGCCAAAAACATAATTTCTCCATTTTTCATGGCTGTTAAAAAACTCAAACCTTAAAGGCAACATGAGCCAGGTAAATGTCTGGCTGAAATGATTTACAGGCCAACGTTGCACAATAAATTCAAGTAATATGTAACAAAAGGCATCTATAAACCACAAGGTACTTAACTAATTTTCTTCCATACACAAAAGCAAGCTTAGGTCTAATACTGATAAAAACGAAGGGAATGAAGAAAAACATCTAGTTTAGATGTTGGGGGGGGGAAGGGTTGGGTTTCTTCTCTTTCTTTATAAGCAGAAGTTAATATAAATCTGCAGAAATACCAGGCTTAATCACTACAATTGCTGGAGGAGGTGCCTGCAGTGTAAAGAAGACAAGTCCAGACAAAATAAGGTACACACGCTATGCAAAACTAATGTCTGCTACAAATGCTATGTGGTACAACCACCACCCAAGATGCTACTGATCTGCAGAGCGGTATTTAGTAAAATAACGAAGAAAAAATTAAAAACAACAACTACAAAGGTGAAAGTAAGAAGTCAAGGACTGATACAAACTGGGAGTGGGGGGAGCATGCCTTGGACGATTAGCAGGAGGAAAGCAGCAGGTCTGAGTAAAACATTTCAGTGCTTAAAAGCAGACAAATAGTTTGGCAAAAATAAAGACAAAATCATCAATGAAAATTGAGACTAAAACGAAAAACAAATTCTGTAACTTGTGTGAGACAGACACCACCATGTCCCTTCACAGGATCCTCTCTGGCAGAAAAAACACAGCTCTCTTGCAATTTAGCACAGTGCAGCACCACCGAGTCTGTGATAGTTTTTCAATTGGACACATTCTCCTGCATACCCTGCCTGGGGCTGCTCGAGAGAAAATGAACAGATTTGCAGGGTTAATATTGTAGTTAGGCTGGAACCTCATTCAGTGTAGCTTTGATAGCACTGGCTGCACAAAACAGTAGAAGAATGTGTAGTATAAGCATCACTGCCAGGATGGGAGATAGGTTGGAGGACCGTGGGCATTTTAAAAGGTGAAAGAACCCACAAAACATAAGAAAAGGGAATCAGTTTCCAAACCCCAGTCCTAAGCAAGCTGCCATTTACACAGTTTACCTACTAAAACTCCCGAGAAATAAAAATGCTTCATAATAAAACCTTTTGCTCTCTTATTTCATCGTCCTCCTTTTCAACATTTCCTCTTCAAGTTACCTGCATTTATTGTGTCTCATGAAACAGTCCTTCTTCTCAATGGCTGATATTAAGCACAATAATGCTAACCTCGCTCCAGTCTTAGCCCACAAAGCACATTTCCCTGCACAAAAACAGTTCACTACTGTTTCGGAGACGCTTTGAAATTAGGCAATCGTATTTCTACTGCATTTGCCTCAGAGAAATTAAGGCAGAAATGGGATTCAAAGAAGCAGGTACTTAAAAAAACCCCGTTTCTTTTTAATGTGGCACAACTCGATAGCACTGTCAGAGCACAGATGATCACCATCCAATGGGTACAGCATTTAACAGCCAGAGATACATCATTGCATTAGTTAAGTCACTGTATTAGTTCAGCTATGGAAAGGATAACACAGGGGCAAACAGTTTCTGAAGAAATACATGGCTTGTGTTGGATTACTGCAAATGTGGAAGGGAACAAGCTTTGGTAAAACGTAGCTAAAACAAGGCACTGCTGGTAAGCTAGGCTTCTACCACCTAATGTGATTACCAATATAATTCCTTAGCAAGAATTACAGGTGGAGAGAAGGGAGTCAGAGAAACTAAACTCAACAAGCTATCTGGAACAGCTGACAACGAAAAGAATCAAAAAGCTCTTCAGAAGGTTTCTTGGTGTCAGGCAGGTGAGACGTGAACCCAGGAATGGGTTCAGAGCTCAGCCATGGCTGTTCCCACACAGGAGATCACAGAGGCTGCTGTCTGCCTCAGGAACTGCACCAGCTTTGTTCATGAGAGGGGCACAAAGCATGGCTACCACCTGCACTGGCTGCACGGGCAGCGACCTTGCTGACCTGTCAACAGTCTGTCACTTCATAACTTTCCTTCTCAAACATTTTACCATTTGTCCTACAGAAAAAATTAACTAAGAACAGAAAATCCAGTTTTATAACAGTTCCCATGAGCCAAAATACTTCAAATACCCTGTAAAGCATTTATCATTATTAATATTCAGATGATTCCCCCTCCCAACAACTTTTCATAAAAATTAGTTCACATTTTCACTCAGAATGAACATATTACTGAAACCATGTAATCAAAAAATGCCAGAATCTGTGCGCTAGGCAGGCTAAAGGCATTTAAGTTGTATAAAACTTTTCAGTTTTGGTTCAGCACACAAAAGCACTGCTCTTATTAGAGCACTTTGGGGCTCCTCCACTTCCTTGCTGATATTTGAAGGAGTCTTTCCACAAGAAGCAGTCCATAGGCATAGGTCTTTTGGGTATATCTGAACCTGCTTCACATTTTCTGCTTAGGCAAGCCCTCCTGTAGCCTCAACAAAAGCAAAAGCAGCCCTGCCTTAACTGCTCCTCCTGGGATTTACAAAAATCCGTATGATTTAGAAGTCTTCCTACCAAAGGGGGCCAAGGATCATGGAGAAGAGCTTTCAGATCCCTTCTCCTCTCCCTGCCTTTTCTTCTATACCATCTTCTCCCCAACTCCATCCAAAAATATTGTTAAATAATAAGCCTTTACACCTGGGTTGGAAAAAGCACAGTAGCTGCAGGGCTGAGATGTGCACTCATGCAACTGGTCTACCAGACAACAGCAACACAGGAACCATGTCAATGTTCTGGTAGCAAGTGGAAGGAATAAGAGATATCTGAAGAACATGAGTCATTACAATGTGGTAAGTGTACAAAAATCAAAGAGACGGGAGGCTTACTTGTCCCCTCGAAATATTAGCACTGGTGTCCTAAGTGTTATTTACACTCTGTGGTCTTGAGTAAAGTCATCCTGGTTCCCTTCTTAAGACAGAAACTTTGACAAAACCCATGCCACTTCAAGACAACCCGAGCTCAGGCCCAGAAGGACCGACATTCAAGTACAAACGATCTGCTTGACTCACTGGACTGTGAGGATCATTTTAGTTGGCAGGTCAAGACACTGCTGGCTGGAGTTACTATAGCCAGCATCTTCCCTGTGAGCCAGCTCAGCTCAAGCAGGAATATATACGCTACTCAGTAGCATATATATTCCCTGTCAAAGCCCCAGCAATTATTACTGCTGAGGAACTCAAATTTAGACATTTCTAACTCCCTTGAATTTTTGGGGGGAGGTGAGGGCAAGCTTGTCTTAGCTATTCTAGACATTAGAAAGAATAATCACGCAGTAGTTTATTCTAAAGTATCAATTCAGTCTGTGCTCATTACCCTTTTTTCTCAACAGAGAGATGTGAGAGAGATGCTTCTCCTCATAAAAGCTTGGTGCCCAGGAACAACTGGAAACAGCAGTTAACACATCCACATCAGCCACCTCCAGCAGAAGAGTCCCTCTGAACCCACATATCCCACTGAATAGGGAATGAATCCAAACAGCAAACAAACTTCAGAAGCTGGGGTCAAATCCCTTTTCCTCCAGAGCAGAAATCACTCAAGTGCCAGGGACATCTGTGTGCCTGCACTCTGAAATAAACAGCAGGCTGATGCTCAGGGGTGCCTGTGGGATGGGGGAAAGCACAGCTCAAGAACCTCATCCAAACCAGGAACATTAGGACTGCTCTCAGGTTTGGCTCCTGCACAAGTGTCCCCATTTTGAAGATGCACTTTTTCAAAACAAACATTTCATTAAAGATTAAAAAAATAATCACGATCATGTCTTACCACAATGCTTAAACAAGTACCCCCACACCTTTTTGAATTCAGCAAAAAGAGTTGCCACAACAAAGAGGCTGGAGAAAGCATTTATTCAACATAAACAATATCAGTACAGTACAAACAGCACTTCTGGAAGGCGTAGCAAGCAGGCAGAGATACAAAGCTACCTGACCAAGAAACCCAGGGGCTTGTCCTGTTGGACGGGGAAAATCCCACCCTGGGCACTTGTATGGGCTCACACCAGATTCTCTGGCTGTGGCTCTGGTACTCAGCATCCACAGATGATACGAATCTGTGCTGGCCCCTCAGACAGCAAGGTGGTCAAAGACGACCATGGACACCACACAGAGCATGCAAGCTGCATTTTGATCTCAAGGTGTGCATGCCATCACGGTGCTTGCTCTTCACCTTCATTCTGAAGAGCCCAGGAGCACAAAGAAATTGCTCAGATCTTTGTCAAAAAGTCTTTACATGTAAGTACATCCATCCTTTTCTTCTGCTTCTTCACCCTGACACCAATGGTCGGTAGCTCCCTGAGGACATGGTTGGGCTTTACTGCTGCCACTGGGTCTGCAAAACAAAGAAACAGCCCATTGTTTTCCCCAGCAAAAATATGCCAATTGCACTGTCATGTTTTGCCTTTCATCAATATAATCCAACTGCCCTTTCTCTCACAGCTGCAAGGTTTAGGATTGCTGACTCTGAACATCAGGAATTATATTTATAAGGCAAAACTCCAGAACAACTGTGTTTGAGCGTCACACAAGAAATGGGCCCAAAACACAATCAGCTGCAATTCAATGCCACAGCAAGCTAAGACACCAGGTCTGCTGAGACTCAATAGTAGCACTAGATTTATTATTCTAAATCTCTAAAGCTTCATTTTAAATCCTGAATGCCTGTCAACCTATGACAGAAGGTCAAATTATCCTATGCAAGACAGTCAAATACAATGGAGAGCTTGAGAAGCAGGAAAGTCTTCTGGATACGCTGAGGCACTGAAGTGCAGAAGATCCACTATGCCAAGCAGCTGCTCACTCCTCCCACCACAAGTGCCATGCTTGGGGCACTCAGTATTATTTTCAGAAATACATGCAGCAATGCAATTTAGAGAGGTGGGTGTCACAAGGCCACTGAGAGAGGGGACAGAGATACCCAGAAGGGTCCATCACAGCCAGGGGATAAGGTATAGGTCATCAGGAAACAAAACCCTTGGCCGAAACTCTTTCCTGAAAGTGCCAGGGACAATGTTAGGCTGTCCTCTCTGTATCCTGGAATAGTCCAAATGCAGATCAAGCCTACAAAGGTGACAAATGCACCTCTGGTCACAGCAGAGTGGCTACAGCGGTGGTGACTGGAGCACTTACCTGATGGGACAATTTTAACTGGTACATTGTCCTTGTCCCAGAGTCACCAGCCCCGGGGTGGAGCGCTGATCTGGCCCCTCAAGATGGGGGTCCCTTGCTGCACATCCCAAATGCTGGCTGCTTACAGCCTTCTCCTCCTTGAGATGCTGGCACTGCTGAGCACATACACACGCTAAGTGCTGCAAGCGCTGGAGAGATGTGGTGGCACTTCCTTGGTAAAATGAGCCTTGCTGGGATTTCAGAGCTGACCAGGACCTAGAATAAATGACACAGGTGCAGAGAACCAAATGCAAGGCAAGGGCCTGAAGGAAGAGAGGTATTTGTTTGTGCTGGGTGGAGAAAGCTGCCTACCTGGAGATGCAGGACAGTTAAAAACTACCCCTGGACAAGGGCTTGGAGGCACTTTGATAATTCCAGAGCCCAGGAGCCAAGTCTATAGCACACAGCTACCTCAAGCAGAAGAGCTCTAACCACACTTTCATCAGAAACTTGACACTGAGACCTTAAGAAAAATCTTTCAGTGAAGGAAAAGAATTCATGGATAATGACAGAAGTCAAATGAGGGCCTGTGCTTACACCAGTACAGCAGTAAAGGTGAGTCCAAAAACCTGGAAAAGTTTACAGAGACAGGATGCATCTTCTCAAGTGCTTATAAAATTCTCTGAAAACCTCCCTAAGCCTCGAAACTGCAGACAAAAGTTTAATACCTCCCTCAAAATATTTTACAAGTTTGCACTCTTTATGGAAGATTAACTCAGCCCCTTGCTTGTTTGGGTGAGTAGTGCTGAGGTCAGCCCAAATGCTGTCATTTATTACATCCCTGTTCTTCTGCACTGCCTACCCATTTCTTCCCTGGGTCAAGCACAACTCTTCTGCTGGAGGTGGCTGATGTGCACACTTTCTGTGCTTGGGTCAAGCAAGTGGCAAACACGGCCAGCACAGAACTTGGCTGAAGCCCATAACAGAAGCAGGATCTTTGGAATACATCCAACCCACAGTACTATTAAAAAACCAAACCAAACTTGGGGGTCCAGCCCAGATTCACTACTCCCAAACACAAACACTTTGGCTTTCACGACGGAGGGAGAACTTCTACAGCCTTCAGAGGTGCCGATTCGATTCTCGCTCAGCGAAAGCGTCCATTTAATTTACAAGCAAAACCGGATTTGAAAGCTGCTCCCAATTAGCTCACAGCACACCACTGCCCACCTGACACTGTTAATCACAGGGTGTTCACCCCAGGGTGCAGCAGCCAAAAACATCCCCTAGGCATGCTGGAGGACACAGTGCTTAGACACAGGAGGACATCGGACCAAAGGAAACAGACCTGCCATGATGCTGCTAAGGGTGTCCTATGATAGGGGCACTCTGGACAGCCGGCATTTCAGGCCAGTCGCTCCACCAAGGGCTTGTCTGTACTGCACCAGCATCTACTCAAATTAGCAATGAAACCAAGCTAAGAGTGACCAAACAAAAGCGTAACTCCCCAGCCTGAGCTGGACATGACCAGTTCAAAATACTTATACAACGCAGTGCTTCAGTCCCCTTCACTCAGACTTCTTAATTCCCATGTGCAAGAGGGGACAAGTGTCCTGTCAGATACTGAAGAAACAAGCCTGTTGGTACCAAGCAATCCCTTGGTCTGAGCAGGGAAAGACTGCAGTCATTGTGGACACTCAAAAAAAAAAAAGAAAAAAAAAAAGGAGGAAGCGCTATTAAAAGATGAGCAGTCCCTGGGAAAGGCTTCCAGGTCTGAAGAGCCCTTAGCAGCCTGGCAGCCCTGCCCACAACACTACAGCTTGATACAAAAGTCTTTGCTTCTGCTGCCCTGAGGACAGTTTCATTTACTTTCCTTTAAACCTGGAAAATAGGTCACTTTTCTTCTGCCTCTATCAAACCTCAGGTAGCAGAGACAACATAAATTTACTTGTACTTCATAGGAAAGCAAGCACACACACCGGGAGTTTCACCCTTTGCAAAGGGTAGAGATGACAGACTACTTCCCCACCATACAAGGCTTCACTCATTCCAGTGAGAAGCATCAATCCAATTATCTTGGACCACTTCAACCCTGCTGCAAGAGATTTGGCCTGCTAGCTACTTTGCAGATAGCACACCTGAATACTCTGGGGCTCCATTCAGAGTCTACGCCTCCTCCCTGAAAGAGGCAGCCACTCAGTCAGCTCTCCCCAGTCCCATGGAACAGCCCAGCACAGAGTAGTCAACAGCTCCCACTGACTGTGAGGGATAGAGAATCTCCCAGCTCATCTCCTGCACCAGTGAAGGCAGGAATGTTACAGCCACCTTCACCACATCTGCATGGGGTTTGGGCCAGGAACAGCTGCGGGAAGGAACAGGGTAACTGAGCACTGGAATCCATCTTTCAACTGTTCCCAGTAGACTACTTGTAGGCTGAGATTTATTAATAATGTAATTTTTAGTCACTCGAGTGCCGTTGCCTTTTATCCACTTCTAGCAAGCGATCTACACGTATTTTGTAAGAGTCTTCACATAAGGACAAGGGAAAAACAACAACAAACACTCCCTCCTGGGTTTAGAAGGAAAGGACTTCTCTTCCCCAGAACCATGCTGGTATATTTGAATGCAAACTCAAACAAATCCTTACAAATGGTGTCAAGATTTTAGTGGCAAAGAAACCAACCGGTTACATTCTTCTTGGACCAAATTTGCAATTTGTCCAATAATCTTCTGGTGAGAAGTAACACTAAAAAACAAGCACTGTTAAAATCTGTTTTGTTTGCAAGGTAAGATCCTATCAGCAGTACATGAATAAAGATTAATGTCTTGAATTGCAGTTGTATCTGAAGATTTTAAAGACCCATAAAAATGTAGACTTCAGTGGGATAACTGGAAGATAGTCATGAACTGTCAGAATTTGAGAAATGGGTTTTTCTTCTTTAAATTTGGCTCACAAACTGAACAAAAATAATCCTGTACTGCCTTATTTGAAGTCAGTTTACACTCCAGTTGGAATAGCACCTGCCCTTGGGTATGTTCCAGAAGAACATCTACCTTTCCACAAAGCGAGGCTAACACCCATTGTAAAACTTCCAGAGGCACATTAGATGTCTGTTCTCCCCCCAGCAATTTCACCCTTAGAAGTAGAAGGAACACTGCCAGTTACAGCCTGTGCTGAGGAAACACGAGTTATAATTTTACCCTGGGAAAATTGCTGAACTGGGAGCTTCTGGTGTGGCATAGGTCTTGCCTTCGCAATCCAATGGTTCTTTTGATTCACAGAGGCTTTGAAAGGGTGGTGATGAAAAACATAGCCTCTCCCTTTGAATCAGCCAGCTGCCTGCTTTCCTTTGCACTTTTAAATTTGGTTTATTAATTTGCCTAGGAGCAGAAAGAAATAACACTGACCCATCTAGAGAAGATATGTCCAAAAACGTATCAGCAGAACATTATCTACTCCAGACTGAACATGAAAACAAAAAAACACCCCCACCTGTGAACTGTCTGAAGAATTTTGTACCTAGAATCACCTTACCAGGCTTAAGAAAAATACAGGAAAGTCTTTATTAGCTCTCCTGGCCATATGAAGAGAAAAAAGTAAGGGACAAAATAGAAGGATTTGATAAAACCACATCTTTGAAATGTTGTAAGGCACAAGAGCTCAAAGCACTCTCCAGATGTTTCTTGAAGGAACCAATAACAAAATATTCTCAGCTGGAATTGCAATTTTGAAGACATTGAGTCCAGTTGGTAATTATGGCAGTAGCCAATAAAACAGACAGCTTCATCTACAACCTGACTGCAGGAAAAAGGCATGAAAGTGCTTTGAAGCCACACATTTGTAATTATCTAATTTATGATAAAGATGTAAACAGAACCACAATTTTGAAAGTCACAGCTCAGTCTGTTAGAGAATTAGAAATAGGGTGTGAAATTGTAATCCTAAATTATACATTCCTCACTCCAGTATCGATGAAACACCACGGGCAAAAAGAACTGACCTTTAGGACCCCTGTGTCACTCAGTTTTCTTTGTCTCATCTATTCCCCTTCCAACAAGTCTCTGAAGCTGAACTTAGCAAAGCAACATCCCAGTCTCACAAAAATGATAATCTATCAAAACCCCACTAGAGGGACAGAGACTGCCAAGAGGGAGAACACTGCAAGGAAAGGGTAAGAGTTGAACTTACTGAGATGACAGGCTTTTTGGAAGTCCTTGTCAAGACCGACTGCAGTAGGGAGCATTTACCTGCCTCTCCCATGATCCCATGCATTTGCAGGGCTAGCTGGGACTTTTTCCTCTCCTCTTGTAACTCCCATTAAAATTATCAGCCTACAGATTTCATAACAGGCAGGAGAATGAAAAAACCCAAATATTATCACGAGAGAAATCGTATTATGATTAACTATTTCAAAATGCCTGTGGGTTACTTAATACCTTGGTGAGGCAGCATAACACCACACAGGTGTCATTGTCTGGGGACAGGAAACAGCCCCCTGCTAAAAATGCACACGAGGCAGCACTCAGCAATGGGGGCCTCTCCCCAGAGCTCTGGAAGTGGGCTGTGCATGTGGCACACGGAACCTGCACTCCAACCCATCAGTGACCCAGATACTTCCCTACCCCTGCCCCTCTCTAAAATCTGTCCATCTTTGGATTTTAAATCCCTTAGAGAAGCAAGTGTGCTTTGGGTGGCTGGTAGGAAGGGGCTGAAGTTCTGAATTTAGCTAAATACTTAAATTTAGCTGTGGCTGAATTCAAAAGTCTCTTTCAATGCAATAGGGCATGAAGGTTTTTTACTTCATTTTGCCTCTTTTCTGATATTTGGAGTTTTCTTAAATGCTGGAAACATATCTAGGGATGAAAGGAAAGTCATATGCCCACCATTCCTTATGCAGGTCAAGCAGCAATATTTTGTTAGTGTAAAGGGCAGGATTCAAGGAAAGGAAAACACAGGAGTCTGCTCTGGCAGGCAAAAAGGGTGCTTGGCAAGGCAAAGACCATATGGCATACGAACAAAGCATATTTTACATTTGGTTCATTTGATTCCATTACATGTAAAAGATACTCTAAGATCCAGGGCTAAGAAATACAGTTTTGGTCATTGTTTTCAGACCTGTAGGGATTTCTCCAAGTAGCCCTCATAGCTCATATGATAAAAACATCCATTTGGCAGCTAATTTTAGCATTTTTTACACACAGGGGTGATTAACCCTGACTCTATATAACCCTGTGCTATATGCTAACAGCAGCCATCCTCATGAAGCAGCGATCCACTATTTAGTTGTGGACAGCCTGTGCTATCTAGCTCAGCAAACTCTTAATTTTATATTAAAAGGCTTTTACTTGATCCAGCAGCCAATCAGACCATGCATATAACCTTAGAAGAGTGGATGAAATCTACATTATATACAATATGCACTTTGGATGGCATGGCCTGCTTCTAAGTCTGTGGTAATACTTCTCAGGTCATTATTAAAACACAAAACACCAGTGGCTGGGCAACAAAAGGACCTGAAAATGTTTAAAGAAGCAGAAAAATCTATGCCTGTCAATCAGAGATAAATGCCCATCTCACTTTCTCTTGCTACTGGCTTTTATTGCCACTAATGTACAACACATTTCAATAAAATTGAAAATAAAAATACATTGGTGTAAACCAATAGCTGATATATCTATGTCATGGCACAGAGAAGAATCACATCCTTAGATGATTCCAAGGGACAGCTCAAACTTAAAACAGCAAAGAGCAGCTTCATCAAGAAAATAAAATATAAACATAATAAAGGTACATTATTTTCAAAACACACAGAAGTTAAATGAGACTATCCTGGAAACCAGCCACCAAGGGGTAATAAGCATTTAGCTATGAAATAAATGTCTCTTCTGTCAGGCTGCTTTGTAATGGAGAAGCTGGCCGTGGCCAGAAGGCTCAGCTCAGTTCACTTGAACTGCTATTGAGGCAGTAAGCTGTAGATGAACTCACCCTCATTCAGAATAATACTTGAAGAAATCTTTTGTTGGGTTTGTAGGGAAGGAGGGGAAGACTTCATTTAACCAAAGCTAGAGGAAACAAACTCACTGATTATCTTGAGTGGTAATAACCAGTAAGACCATGCTGCTCAGGGCCCTCTCTAGGCCCAAACTGAGTTTTGAACCTGTCTTCTGCAATTGAGTAAAAACAACTTTAAAGAAGGATAAAGATTACAAGATTGGGAAAAGAAAAGATTTTAAAAAAATCATTAAAAGAACCGTTTTGAGTATCAAAAGTATGAAAAGGTGTCAGGTACAGACAACCACCAACTATGATGAAATAGTTTTTTAAAACCGTATGCAAGAAACCCACCATATTCCAACAGAGACCTGAAAAATGTAAGAGTTGACAGGTAAAGGGACAATTGTATATGGTGACACATCCAGAGTCTTTAAAAGACCAATCTCAGATAAAGTATGGGAGATGACTGCAAGGGACTTTATCTGGAAGCAGGTAAGTTTGAAGGAAACATCAGGAAGATCTCACAGCTTGTGTCTCACTTCATGCTTGTCTCCCACTCAGGAGCAATGGAGGAAACCATCAGCTCCCTCCCTGGTGTGGAAAAGGAGGAAAACAGAGTCTGAAGCACCGGCATTCCTGAAAAGGGCAAGGACAGCGGGCAACAGCAACATGAGCACATCAGGAGTGGGAAACCAAAGTATTCCCTTTTGAAACAACAAACCCCTGCAAGGAAAAGGAAAGAGTAGATAGAAGAAGGAGGAGGCATTAAATTGCTGAGAGTGGGGAAAAAAACCCAGAAACAAGACCAAAAGCAACCCCCACCCCCCCCAAAATGCCAAACATTTCAGTTGATAGGTCTCTCCTCCAGAAAAAATATTTGAGAAGCCTGACTTCAAGAACAGAAGATTTGTAATGTCAGAAATAAAGGTGCATTTGAAACAAACAGGAAGGGTTTCAGGAGTCTTGTCGTGATCACCAAATAGAGTGTAAGAGAACTTAACTTCAGTAACAATCCCTAAGTTGGAGATTGTCTCAGCTGTCTTCCATCCCATTACAAACACAGTCACCTCAACACTTGATTTCTGATGAACACCAACTTAGAGTCAAAGAACGAAAAGGGAATAGCTTGGGGAGAGGTTTGTCTGTGGGGAAAGGGGGTAGAGTGGAAGGATGAATGGCAAGATTTTGTTTTTCAGCAGAAAAACCAGACCTCATGATTTCTACCCATGCTGCCTTGCACAACAAACAGAACTTCAATCCAGAAATCAGCAATGGGTGAGGGTATGTGTGTGCCTTACTCTACATATTTGACAAGCAGCATGGAATGAGGTGTGGCAAGTGGAATTCCTAACTCCAGCCCTAGCCAGGAAAGATGGCTGGATGCCAACCACACCGTGAAGGTCTTGTCATCTTAAATTCCAGTAAGGTCCTGAGGTGCCCAACACTTTCTCATACTGAGGTGTGCCACAGATACAGAAAAATTTCTATTAGACTTACAGAGTTTGATAGCCACAGGAGTCTTGCCTGCCACACGCTTCCTTCAACAAAACCTCTTAACCCATCTCACAGTGATGAGTCTTACAAAGTGCTCAGCATCAAGTAGCTTCACCAAGAGTGACACACTCCTGCCAGCAGCAGCCTCACTTGACCAGAAGCAAGCCTGGAAGTTTCTAGGATGCTGACACTGTGGAATCCAGTAATAATGATGGAGGTTCACCTTGTGAGGGCACAGTGAAGTGCCAAGAGAATGAACCAGGAGGTTCATCTAGGACTAAGAAACCCAGGAGAAATCTGAATGCATGGCTGAGCTTGAGCAGTAGCAATTACATTAAAAATGGTTTTAAACATAAAAAGGGAACAGAAGACAAGCAGATAAACTCTAACACTCATATGCAAATTAAAATCAATGATGATGATTGATTTTTATAAAGGGTCTAATGATACAATGCCAACTAATTCCTCCCACCTGGAGCCTGGCACCATTTAATGTATATTTAATTCAAAAAACCCCTGAGTACAGTTTTTTTTTCCTCCCCTTCTTCCAGCTCTTTTTCCATGCTGACACTTGTTTGCATTACATCTATTTTGAGCTAAATTAAATAGGAGAAGCAGAGTTTTGATTCAGTAGTAGCAATAAATGGGGTTAGCCTGGCATTGATCTGTGTAAAGGGGCCAAAGCTAGGACTGCCAGAAGCAAAACATGGTCAGTGAACTCTACAGCACAAAGAGTGACCCTGCAGCTGAATTCCTAGCCCTGATTACAACAGAAAGAGACTTGCTTTCCTGAACAAAGAGTATTTCAGGCAGCAGATTAGCAAGAGAAAGTCTACTTGCAATGGCAGACAGAGGAAACTGACCAAAGTAAGAAACACAGCAGACTTTGGAGGATTTAAAAAAAGCCTCTGAACAGTGAAAAACAAATGCCTGCCTTACTCTGCATTTCTTGTATACCATCATCAAGTCCAATGCTGAAGAAACAATATTTTTCTTTTACATCTCAGTTAAATAGCTTTAAGTTAGTAAAGTGTGCAGCAGGGAAGACGAGCCAAAACCATGTTAAGGATTGCATGCCTAAAAAGTTCCCTTGAAGACTAAGAACATTTATCTTGCAGCCCTACAGAAAGGGCAATCACATTTACTCTAAGAGGAAAGGCCCTTTTTATAAATCATGCTTTAAATTCAGCCAGCAAATTTGTACAGAAGGAGACTTTCACAATCCTTAGGAAACACGGATCAAATTTGCTTGCTCTCTGGGTGTTAGTGCCATTGTGCAATGCAAAACAGGGAGAGCACAGCAGTAAATCTGGCCTCATGACTACCACGTTTAATCACAGCATATCTACGATGGAGAACAAAGTGCCTCCTATTCCCACTGCACTGAAATCCCACCGGATCTCAAGCCAAGCAGGGTCTGTTCAGGCCAGCTTTTGGCTAGAGGCTGGCAGAGCACTGGAATCAGCCGTTCCAAGGCTGAAGCAAGCTCTCGTCTCACTTCCAGTGAGGCCACTTCACACAGGAGAAGCACACAAGGAGCTGGGTCCTCGGTCACCCCTACCAGTACCTTCAGCCACTGCTCCCAATGCTTTGGCAGGTCCGCTGGCTCTTCACAGGTGCTGCACACCGTGAGAAGCACAGCCCTGCCAAAGCCATCCAAGGATGCTGAGCAGAAATGCTTCTTATCCTCATTTTTTAACTCAGGCCATTTGGGTGACATGGTGCCGTGTGCCCAGACCTCACCCTTGCTGCAAATCCTGAGTCAGGGCTGATGCCCAGCAGTGCAGCCCCACTCCTCCATGCTGTTTTCACCAGGAGCAGCGGGGACCTCAGTCCCCAGAGCAGTGAGAAATACAGAGGAGCACTCATTACCACTGCTTTGACTTTTAACCCATTTCTTTTCCAAAAGTTACATGAGCATTTCCTTAAAAACAAGGATCACAAAATACTGAGCCATGTTAGATCCTTACATATGAGCTATCAGAGGTCTTGAGCCCATTTTCCCTGCACAAAGTCCCATTCTCAATTTTTGCTTGCTTCTTTACCCAGCAGAAAGAGGCAAGGAGACCCACACAGGAAAGGAAGATTTAAAGAGTCTGTCAGCATACTGACAGCCTGCAAAAAATTAAGTCAGAAATCTGCAAGACAGCACCTTGGGTTTTTAATGCTGCTTGTTTGGCTTGCTGCTTTTATTAGGGGTTGATTACATCCTTCTCTTGAGTTTTGCGGTGGCTGCAATGTCGGAGTATGGGACGTGGCTGTCGTGACTGGGAACTTGCCGACTGATTTACGAGAACTCACAAACCCACAGAACCAGAAGATTTTTATTATTCACTTATGTTCTGAATGTTCCTTTCACCTTTCATTGAATAAATCTTGAGAAAGTGAAGATTTATTTCTCGTTCGAAATTCAGTTTCCCTTTTGCAGAAGGGTGCCTAAGCATAACATACCTTTGCTATGGAAATCACCCCACAATATCCCTCTGAACAGCTTGAGGTCAATATACTTACATTGGTAACAGCATTTTAAAACTAAGTTGTCATTTTAACTGTTTAATGGGCATTGAGCCATCTCAAATAGATCAGTTCATTATTAAAAGTGGCAATTATTGTAAATTATACTCTTCATAAGAGCAGCTACCTAAGCTTTAAATATGTTATGATACCTCCCTGACCATTCCATTTAAATGAGGGTAGCTGAAGGCTCAGACATCATCGTGCAGCAAATAGCTGTGCAATTTCAGACTACTCTTTTTTAACCACTCCTCTCCCCAGGGATACCACCCCCATAGCAGAGCTGGCAAAAGACACTACATGCCCCTGCCTCCTCTGTTCCAGTTCACAGACTAAAGATGGCTACTCAATTTGTTGCTGACAATGACAGCACCCAAAAAATACTGATCTCTTGACCAAGGTTTGTTGTAGCTGCTGAAGTGCAGGCACATGGTTCCTTTTGCTGACTCCACAAGGGAGCAAAAGCCTTCCACAAAGGAGGAGGGCAGCCGAGGGCAGTAACATCAAGCTAAGATTTGCCAGGGCTTGTCTGTCAGAGGACAAAGTTTTGCATTTTAACCACTTTTGGCACATTCCACATTCGGTATTTTCAGGAGCTTTCTAGGATGTTTATGAAACAACTGCAAAGTAGGCAACCAAATTGATGGCGGCACAAAGAATGCCTTCCCACATTCTTCTCCCATGCTCTTACCGTTGAAATAAATGAAGATGTAGTTTATGTTTCTGTAATTACAGTTTGTTAAAAGGAGAACAGGTTGTTAAGTTATGCTAAGGAGCCCATGAGCCTGTCCTCTGCTTTGAATACCACAGAGATGTAGATTTTACCGAATAAAAAGACCAGTCAAAACATTACTCAGAGAGAATCCACACTCTGATGCCATCCAGCATAAAATGACCTACTTCTGAACTAGTCACTTTAATCAAACCAATCAATTGGAAATTGTTCTTATGAGAGCTATTTTAACGTTTTTAAACACTGTCACGTTTCAGTCATTTAGTATTTACTGAAAGGATACTACTACACATTTGCTTTGTGACATTTCTGTACCATACATCATCAGCCATTTGCTTTTAATCCTGCATTTCCCCCATTAAATACTTACAGTATTTATACAGCCTCGTAAAATTCCAGTACAAAGGAATAAGACACCAGAACTTTTCCCCATACATTACTTACCAACTTAACTATGTAACGCAACGTGAAAGGTTTATGCACACCAGCTGGATCTCATTACAGCTAAGTTTCTGTCTTTTTAAAGTCTACTTTATCTGGAATATTGAAGTCCCTTAGAATTTCCCTTAAAAATACCGAGCTGACATACACACAATTTTCTACTGTAGGATGTTAATTCAGTAAATAGGTTCATAAATCAAACCTGTGGACACTAATTTCTGGAGTTTAAAATGCATCAGCTTCAATTCAAATATCTGAAGCCAACTGAATACCTCAGCCTAATTCAGTCTTCCCCTCCTAAGCATCACAACTACTACAGATGCTACTCCTTGCACAGTAAGAAAACCAGCAAGAAAAGCAGAAAGGAAGAGTTTCAAGATAGCATCGGTATCACCTCCCTACTGATTGGTGCTAGGGCTCAAAGGTACACCAGATTTATATAGCAAGATACATCTACAAAGCAGGAATCTGAGCTGTGATGAATTCAGTAGGAAGACCATCAAAGAGTCTACTACATACCCAGATGAACCAAAGAAACCTTGTCAAACACTTTGGTATTACCAGTTGAGAGATTCCTGTTCAATCGTGAGGCAAGAATTGCAGTTTAATAAAAGCACAGAACAAAACCAAGCATAAAAAAAAATCATGTGCAGTGATTTTATTTTTGTTGTATATTTGACTGTAATTACTGTCTTAAGTACTTTAATTGCCTGGCATCTCCTCAAGTGCCTTGCCTGTGGGGAGGGGAGGCAGGGCAGTTTACAGTTTGTTATTAATGAATGAAGTACAAACAAGTTTACCTTGTCTGTAATCAACATTCCCATCAAAACAGTTTGAGAGGAAGATGTAAAGGGGTCCATTCATCCCACAGACCCGTGCCTCTGTTAATATCTGCTTTTCAATGATTAATGTGCTTCTGACACGTCACTTACACTTCAGAGGGGGAAGTGGGAAACGTCTTTATAACACCCACATGAGAAGCATCACCTCTCTGTCCATTTCTGTTCACTTCTACAGACATCTGCTCTTGGCCACTGATGTGGGGGTGGGGTATGGGGACAGGCCCCCTATGACCTTCCTTGCATGCATTTTAGGTGAGAAAATGGGTGTGCAAGCAAATCTGTAGGGACATTTACAATAGCCCTGGAATGACACACATCCAGCCCTTCTTCACTGGAAATAATTTTTGCCTGGAGTGGAAATGGAGTGGAGGGAAACAAGAATAAATGATGAGAAGCAGCTCATACAGGACAAAATAAAATATAATTGTCTGCTTCATTAAAAAATTATTAGAGACAAGAAGCCATAAGTAAAAGTCAGTGAGTTATATGAAGAAGATAGTGAAGCCAGGAGGATGGAGAAGCAAACTGCTATTTTTCACAACTAGTGAAAGACACAGAGTGTAGAAATTTGGCCATTAGTCTTGTTTTTCCACTTAAATTGTTACAGGAATCTGCTGCTTTTAGGTAACATCAAATCCACAGCCCAGCAGATCATCCAGGCAGCAAGTGCACCACTGGCAGAGCCGTGTGGCCATCACCCTGTCCAGCTGGTCAAGAGCTCACCTCTGGGGCAAGAGCAGCACTTCACCACTCGAGCTGCCAACAGCAGGGACAACCAGCATGAGTTCTGGTAGCCTCCACTGCAAGGAAACTTGCCCACTAAGATCCAGACTGAGACTGCTAATCTTCTCATGAGACACCAAAAAATGCGCTTTAAGAACAGCTAACAAGCTTCCTGTTTTTACAGATGGGGACCTTTTTCCCCACCCCCTTTTTTTGACTCTTTCACTAGTGCAGCCAGAGTAACATCTCTGCCATGTGTCCTGTATCCTGCTTATAGCCTTCCATTAGCTGGTACAGCATCTCCAACACTGTCATCTCCTGTGTCTAGAAACACAACTTACTTTTGTGGCACTGTCCCGCTGGCATGCAGGCAGCACACTTGTCGCCCCAGGGAGGCTCTGTGTTGTGGTAGCCACTTTTCTCCACAGTTAAACACAATTTTCAAGTCACAACAAAGCCAGCATGTTTGACAGTTTCTCTAAAGCACACTCCTACTGCTTATACAACAGCGCTTAAAGCATCTTCCTATCATTGTTAAAAAAGCTGCTGATAAGATGAACACTTCCCCTTGAATAAGTTTCCTATAAAATGCATAACCATGTATCTTGATATAGCTGCATATATAAAGCATGAAAGCAGACCCTGCAAATATTGATTTGAGCCTCCTACTCATGAAGATGCACAGGCAGAAACTTGATAGAAGAGATCATAAAAGTTTAAAATATATTTATGAATGATAGCAGCTTAACTTCTTCTCAAGAACGGGCTGCTGAAAGCTAGCACCCAGCCCACTACCTACCAACAAGAAATTCCTGAGTTCTCAGAGCTATGACATGATGTGTTTCCTTAGGGAAAGAAAAAAAAAAGGTGTTTTGATCAAGCACACCACCGAGGCATTTAAGGTTGTCATGTAACATGAACTGACTACACAAAAGAAATTCAGGCATTAACACACACAGAATAAACTAGCATGCACAAGTCATTTTGGATGCAGACAGCTACTCATGCAAATAATTCAACAATCCTAGTATTCCACTAGGAAACTGTGAGTCAGATAAACATGGGAAAAACAAGACACTCCAACTGTGTCGCCTCAACCCCATACACGTTCCACGTGCCCTCCCACCACACAGTGGAGCTGCTCTCTCTGTTTGGCATCCAGGTGGGATGAAGCTGTCTTTGAAAGCAGGAATCCACTGGGGTTCTCCTCGGCAATTTTATGAAGTAGCTTAAGGATTAAGAGAGTATAGGACAAGCTTCTACAGCACTTTGATCAAAAACATGTTTTCCCAACTTCCTCAATGAGTTTTAATAAGATGCGAATGAGAAATTCATCTGGACACTTCAGTTTACAACGAGTATTTCAAGTAGCTTGAGGAAACTACTTTATTGTCCATTAGGCATAAAACTAAACATGATGCTTTACAGGCCATTTTACCACCGTGCTGACAGCAGATTTCTTCCAGAATACATACCCAAGAACCAATGCTTACTCCAACACAAAACTCTACAGGATACCACTGTTTTAAATTTCATATTTTTTAAGGTTAAGGAAAAAACACTTTAGATTTTAGTTCCACTAAGAGGCAATAATACAATGCACTTAGTTTAAGTCCCACTCTCTTTTTTTTAAACTCACTCTAGAGTTGAAGAAAACCCAGGCTTTCCTCCCTGCCCCTTAACTGTTCTTTCATATTTTCCTCTAGCTTTTTTACTTCAAAGAAAAAAAAAAAAAAGCATAGTTCTTCTTTGCCATCCCTCTGGGTCTGTCTTTTCCTTGATCAAATTCTGTTTCAGTGCATCTACTACATTTGTTATTTAGCATCAGGAAAGAAGGATTTTTCCCCCCTAATTTCTTCCTCCAATTTTAGCCCCTCTCCAAACAGAGACATTATTTTTTGCCCCTTGAATCCATTAAACTAATCCAGCAGAATCATACTGGTATACAGAAGTTAATCTAGTTCCCAAACTGCAACAAGATAGTTGGTAAGGTATTCTCACCCTGCTTTTCCTCTCCTTCTTATTTTCCATTTCAACTTATTACTTCCATTTCTTTCTTCTCACGAACTAATCATGCTCTGCCTTCAAAATCCTGCTAGCTCAGTTATTTAACCCTTTCTGGCCTCCAGATAGGTTGGAAAGATCATATCTGCTCCTTTCCCCTCCTAAAAATCTAGTCCCTTCAGATAAAGTAAGTAACAGCTATTTCAGACCACTATTATTAATGTTAAAGACAATTAAAAGTTTTCAGGTTGGGTCTTTTTTCGGAGCTTTTTGATTTTATAAAGATTGGGGTCGGGGGGAAGACATTTTAATTTTTCTTTATAGCATTAGTTCCCTTTTTGGGAGGATAGCCTGAGGAGAGCGGTAGGACCCTGAGCCTGGGCTGGCAGCAGAGTCCATCATCCCAGGGCTGCACGGTCATTGCTCCAGTGGCAGAGCTCCTGTGGCTGCAGCCTGAACCAACTCCCTGCAGGAGGGACGGGGCCACGGAGGGCACTGCCACCCCCTGTGCCAAGCTGCTGTGAGAGTTAGGGTAGCTGGGTAGCTGTGGCAGCTCTGCTGCTGGCAATCTTCTCAGAACAATGCCAGAACACCACGGCACCAGAGCATTTCGCAGCAACTAACACTGGTAAGATCATAACCCTGTAGCAAAAGAAGTGTCCAGTCAAATCAGTCCAGCACTTCACAGAAATAAAAAAAAAGCCTTTTTAAGCTAGAATAGTCAGCTGAGTTACCAAGCAGAAGGAGGAGTGTGTTTTGCTGTTTTAGCAAAAATTTGGACATGGGCCTTGTGAAATCTAAATTTCTAAAAATTCTCATCTATTATATTTTTTTCCTTGAAAGATACAGATTTGACCTGATGCCTCCATATCTCTCAACAATTAAAACAACATACACAAGCTTCTGAAAGTTTTACATGACAGTCACAGTTACTACCATATCATTATCCTGTACTGCAAATCTAGCCTACTGTTACATTCACGATCCTGAATGTATCCACTGGCAGTTCGGAAGTGAATATATTCAGTTACACTGAGAAAAACTGACTAGTTAAAATTCCACTTTAGCACAAGAATGAGAAATCTTTTCTTAATAAATTACCACAGTAAACTTTGTAGTGTTGAATTATGCTCCTCTGTACCATGGGGATAATTTTACCAGTTACATAGTAGTGTAGTGCTACTGCCATACATCAATACAATGCAGTAGCAACTCAGCTAATACTACATTTAGTACTGAGTCACTGTACATGCTACATGCAATTTTGACTCATTTATAATTCCTACTTACAATAAACCTAATTTTCCTTTTTTTTTTTTTTAATTCCTTATTTTTGATACTTTTCAATGCCTAAAACTGAAGAGAACAGCTTGTATCTAGAGTACTTTCAGTGGAAACATTTGTATTCAAGTGCATCTCAAAAGTAACACACTAAAAGTCTCCCGAAAAAGGTAACTTGCAAAGACTTCCAAGAGATAAAACCAGTAATAAGGTTGCTTCGGAAGTGTGTCAAATACCTCCAAAAGAAGGCAAAACTACAAAGTTCTGAAAGGACATTGAATTTGCTTCTGCTTTACAAAAATCAAACTGTAACTGTGTTACACATACTGCTTTGGATTGGCAGCAGCTTCAGAAAGCCAATTTTGTAGCAGTTTGAGGCTGACACCAAAACCACGTTAGTCCCACTCTGCCTGTTTTATTTTCAAACGGTACGTGGGGGCAAAAAAACAGATTCAAAGGCTGAGGGATTTCACACTGCCATCCCTGCAAAGGAATATAACTTTTTCAAGTGTTTGTGCTGGGAAAAAAAATCATATTCTTACCAGCATCAGTCAGTTCTAGAGCACTTAAGTTTTCCCCACATGGTTTCATGGACCACATAGCTTTGCCTTATCTGTTCTTCCTCACAGAACAATTACTTCTCCACGCCCAAGTTTGTCAGTCACTGATTAGTGTGTGTTTCCAGAGACAGTGGGGTTTTTTTCAGGGAAGCTGTATTTTCAAAGAGATAATCAGTAAGATACATACTTCAGCATTACTAAATTAAGAGAAAAGAGAAAATAAACTGAAAAGCTAAACAGTTCTTTCTGAACTGCTGATTAGCCAAACCCCACAAGCTTAGAGCATCTTACTATTTCCCCCATCCCTTAAAAAGCATTTTAAAAACTTGAGCAAAGTGTGAACCTGGTCTTGCAATAGTCTAGGGAGAGCTTCCAGAAACTACAGTATCATGACGAGAAAGACATGACATTTTCTAAACCCAAGATGGAAACTAACACTGATCAACTTGATAAAAGCTTACAAAAAGCATCACCACAAACAGCCAGTTTTGGCTCCTCTAAGATAAGAAAGAATAGCAAGCAAGTTTTTTTTTTTTTTTGTGACTAGCCAGGGCTGCTAGTTATAAAATAATCAGAAACATGGGGAAACCCTCAAAAAGGCAATCAATTGAAGCAGGCTCCCTCTTCATCTGAATTTCAAACACAGTTTGTACTACAGCCATAGGATTCTGTTACGACATCTGTGCTCCCATTTACACTTTCCAACTTGTCAACCCAACTCTCAGCTAGGTCCTCCCAATTTGGCATCAGAACTAGATGGGTTAATTACAGCACTTCAGATGACTCGAATTCTTCTGAAACCGGCGATTTCAAAGCAAGGGAAGGAATTTATCAGGCGTGTCACAGGTAAAACAGCCAGCCCTTGTAAGAAGGAAGGAAGGAAGCTATTTAAGTCCATTTCACCTGCCTTGCTTCTCCTCTTGCCCGCATTTCAGGCACAAGGACAAAAAGAGTCTCGAGCCACCCCAAGTAGAAATGAAGCGAGGAGGGCAATGTGAGCAGGTTTCCCCTTCTCTTTCATGCTAAACCCACACAGCCGTGCTCCCACCCCCCACCCTGGCCAGACACACCACACGCTTCCGCCGCCGCTTCTCCAGGGCAGCTTTCAGCCACAGGATGCTCGGTAATTAACCACTGGTGCTATCGAGCCCAAGAGTTTCAATGCTGTTCCTCTGTGTGCACTGCAGACACCTCACCCATGAAACAAAGAGCTCTCACCAGCAAGGTGAGGACAAGCTTCCCATCCAGTGACCCTGGATCAGAGTAAGAGCTCAGTCTGACTACACTGGACTTCAATAACTCAAAGCCAAGGCATCAGACTCTGCCCTTACTGCAGACCAACCTCCCTCTGCCACTTTTGAAGCCTTCTAGAACCACACAGAGAAAAATCAACAGCAGCGAAAGAAGCAGCTAAATATATTACAGTGGTGAGTAAAAGCTCAGGATTCAGCTGAAGGGCGTTGAGAAATCACTCTTGAAATTTTTCCAGCAATCTTTAATTTTGAATAAACACAAGCAGACATATACACACAAAAAAAGCTCAAAATAAAGATGTTTTAGGGAAGTAGTTCATTTATGCATTACATTTCTGACAGACTGACACAGAAGTAGTAACAGAGTACACAGGTGTCAATTTGCCAGGGAGCCTGAGAGCTCTGGCTCCTTCATTAGAGCTACCAAGCACAGGAGTCTCAACTACACAGGCTTCTCTCCCTCTCACTCCTGATATCAAAACCCAAACTAAAACAAATGACAGCATCATCAGACCTGGTCCCTGGGCACTTTGAGGAGGAGAGTGGGAAATGAAGCACTGTGGTAGAGATAAGTTCAGCTCAGAAATCACTCCAGCACCTCCACAAGACTTTTTGGATAAGGAAACAGAAAGGAAAGCCAAACTTCAGCTTCACACCTTGCCTCCTGTAAAGAGTTTTCTGCTCTCTCCCCTTTACACAGACGAGTGCTCCAGCCTATGTTACCTGAACAGCACATACCAAACAACCTCCCTCCCACCACGAGCTACCCCTCTACCAAAAAAGCTCCACTCAGTCCTCATCTCCTACCCCCACCTTGGGGAAGGATTGGCTTCCTACAGCTGGTGCCACTGTTTGAAGAGAAGTGACTGCCTCTTTCCAGAAGTCACACAATAATGCATTATCCAGACTACACGACCTATTTTAAGTACCAAGAACACTGCAAACCACATCAGAACACTCAGACTAGGACTTGAAGCAAGTCAGAAGTCCCAAGGAGCTGCTAGCTCACAATTGTGCTATATGGAGCAGATGTGCCCTAAACATACACTGAAAAATACAAATTCCATACATTGGTAAAGTGAATAGGGCTTTAAAATTTCACTTTCATTTAAAATTTCCATTTCATTAAAATGATCAGCCCCAGCTACAGAAGTGTACAGGTGCATACAATAGGTAAGCTTATCAATTAGCTAAGGATTTATTGGAAATGTTTATAATACACTTGTGCACTACAATTTTGATCACTTTTGAAACTAAAAAAACCCTAAAAGTTGCATTAAGAACACATCAAAGGTACTTGTTCTCATTGGGGATTAAGTCCTTAGCAAGTTTGAAGGTTTTCAGATCAACTAGAACTGGCTCAGTGCAAAGCATGTAAATTTCTAAAAGCCCAGAAAAGCCATCTTTCCTTGTTGATAATCCCCCAAAAACAACCAGAACAGAATCCAATTGTACATCTTCCAGTGTTACTTTTAGATCAAGGTATTATGAGAAGTTCCAATCCCTTCCTTATTCCCCTCTCAAATGCCTGGAAGAGACTTAGAAAGCATTCCCGGGAAACATGATTATATATTTTTACTGTCTCAACACTAACAAATCTCTTCTACATCAGATAAAATGCAGTTACCAACACTTGTCCCTTGAATCCAAATTGTGATAAAAAAATTATCTTGCACATACATATTTGGCTACATGCCCTTAACAATTTGCTTCTGAAAAGAAGGGTGCATTTCTTGCTTCAGAAACAGAAAAGCAAAATAATACGAAAAGGACACAGGGAAAAAGATGAACAGAAGGGCTTTGAAAGTGACTGAAAATCTACAACATCTCTAATTAGGTTCCAGCTTGGAACACAATAGTGGGGGTACCATGGCCTGTTATCAAGTTTATAGCCAAGGGCACAAGACAATACAACCCCACATTCAATTTAATTACAGCCTATGGCTTTTGCAGTAGTGGTGTGTTTCAAAGGGTTTAAGCACTCATTTATTTCTACACCACACATGAAATAAGGCAGCTCCCTGTCATACAGACTCACCAATTAGACTGAGCAGTTTCTGATCTCTTGCTCTCTAGAAGCAGAGCAGTGGGCAATGGGAAATCTTTTACACGATAATCACAGAATACTTTTATTAAAAAAATAGTAAAAAAAAAAAAAAATCAGCTCTCTGCTGCCGTTAAGCTTGTGCATTTTATCTTTGATGTGCACAGAGTACCAATATAGTCATTTCAGATTCCATAGGATGCAAACGAGTGTCAAAATACAGCAGCACATCAGTGAAGTTGTTTTTTTCTCCTGATTGTATTAAAAAGGTTATCTGCATTTGACCTACAAGGAACTGGTCACCTCTTGCATTCTTGCTATCGCTGAAGGCTGATGTAACTAAATAAAATGAGTCTAATTTCTGAAAAGGAAAAATATTTTGAAAAATTAAGTGATAGTAGAAATCACCAGCTGAAATAGTTACACAATTTGATACCTCCAACACATGCAATGCAACCAAGAGGACCTGCAAAGACAGTATGGGACCTTTAGCTCCACAGCCACCACTCTAAAGGCACGTATCGAACCACCGTTCCTAGATCTTCTCTGAAATACTCTCCCAAGTCACGTTAAACCAACTCCCTCCCTAAGAGCCAATTCAACACAGACCAGCCTCAGTCAAGGAAAGAAAAAACAGTTCCCTTCATTCCTTTCAGTTCATGTACTGCCCCTAAAGCTGGATATGAGGTCACCAAGCCTAATCTCTGTTCTGCTTGTCCTGTACTCATCTTGGGAAACACTCACATGCCTATCCAAGCCTTATGTTCATTATAAGGAACATAGCCTGGGATATCCTACTTTCTTAAAAAGAAAAATCCTACCTCTCTCCAACAATCTTCAGAAGCACTCAGTTACAAACAACACTGACCTCCACCCACGACAGCAATAGCCAGGATTCATGTGTTTCACTGTGGAGATTGATAAGAAAGCTTTGGGGACCATACTTAACACTGCTACTACCTTATCCTCCTGCCCTCCAAGGATTTCAGAGCAATTCTGATGACTATCAGGTGTAATAGTCCCTTCTACAGTTCTAGTTTCCACACCCGTAACTTAGTAGAAAATGAAAAAGCCTCCTCACACTAAAAGACCCAAAAGTAACAAAGTAACAAACAGTAGCCTCTAGGGTAGATACAGTTTCTTCAACCCTTACCTTCTACGATTTTAACCTCAGTGCTTCTCTTAAAAAAAGACACCTAGCAAATCCTGGATTTTCCTGCAACCTGGGATAATCCAGTAATCAAAGAGATGGGCACTAACTACGCAGTAGGGCAACCAGCACTAACCTCTGAAACCTGATCAACAGTAGCACTGTCACAAGAACTAACAAGCTGTTTAGCAGTCATCAGTCTTAATAGCTACTGTACCTCCAGCCCTTAAGACAGGGATATTGCTTCATCTATTACCCTGGCAGAAATAAAGCCCAGCATCCTTACACCACAATCCTAAGCATCCTTCCCTGAAGCTACCTGATGAGTTCCCCTGCCCTGCACACTGGGAAAGCACCCAGCAACGATTCTGGTCAGAGTACTAGAGATACTTATACAAATATAGTAATTGCACAAAACACAAGCCTTTTTTGTCATCATTTAACGGAAGTGCAGGATGTCCCCAGACCAAAGATCAAGCAGACAGATTCTTATCCACCTCCTCCAAAACCCAAGACTAAAAAGAGCTAGACTTATTAGCTACTTTTAGTTTGCTCCTGGTTGTGCCTACTCATATTCCTCCTGTGCTATTGTTCTGCCTTCTTTTGCAAAACCTGCAGTCAGAACTAGATTTCTGGTTCGGGTCAAAGTAAGCCCTTCAAAGAGAGTGTAAGGCAATGAAAAGACATGTGCCAGACCAAAGGACAGCAAAAAGGGCAACTCTGAATTAAAAGCAGAAGAAAAAAAAAAAAAAAAGCGTTTCAGGATTCCCCAAAACAGCTAAGACAAGTGCACATGGTTCAGGTTTTAATGACTAAGCTTTTGCTAGGTATCTTAATAGCTGATAAATTCTTCACAAACAGCCCAGAGAAACCCAATCAAGTTACACAACAAACATAACCAAAGCATTTGCAAGTGACAGGCAACTCTCCTCCCCCATGGCAGAGGCCAAACTATTTTCCTACACCTATTTTTGGGTATTACTGCTGTAGTAAGTTCAGCATGTACCAGATCTATAAAACCCAAAAGCTACCACCACATTGTAGCATCAAAAGTTTAAGCTTCAGCTATTGTTCATCTTTCAGCAACATGGGAGATGAACAACAGCCAAATTACATCTCTCTGTCATCAACTTGAACTGAAGTACTGCTGTCAGTGGCAGGAAAATTGCTACACTTCAGAGCAAATAAGGACTGAAAAGAAAGTTGTGCCACGATGGCAGTG
This sequence comes from Ifrita kowaldi, assembly GCA_013398055.1. NCBI lineage: Eukaryota > Metazoa > Chordata > Aves > Passeriformes > Cinclosomatidae > Ifrita > Ifrita kowaldi. Next base: position 105,632 of record VZRS01008644.1, on the reverse strand, counting down.
CTGTATGTTTAAAATGCTGCTATAAATGCTGCTCTTGTGGCTAAAACCTAAAGCAACAGTTGGATCAAGATGAACATTTAATGTATCTTTCCTGAGCTCTGGAAGAGGTGCCTACACACCCAGTGTTGAAAAGACATTTTGGGGCTAAAACAAAAAAACGGGAGCCAAAACATAAAAGCATAAAATTAACATTCTTGCTCAGATAGTGCAAATTGAAGATACCCCATTTAGTGCTTTCATTTAATCTTTTCCACAGTTTGCTTAAAGCTATTAAAAAAAAAAAGAAAAAGAAAAGGCACACAGTATAAAGATGCTAAGAAACCCAGAAATTATGCCACCACTATTTCACCAGAGTATTGCACAAATCCACGAGTTCACCATAATCTTTCCTCTGGAAGACTAATTACAAAGACAACCAACAAACCACAAACTTTTGACCTTCGTGTTTTCAAGGCATCGGTAATATTTGTCAACAGTGGAATTTAGTGTCATGGTACTTGATGAGATATATTCAGTAAAAAGGCCTAGAAACTCATTGTTTATAATTAGGCAATAACGATTGAGGGCCAGGGCATTTCCTGGGGATTAATGACCGGCTGGGAGAGTCAATGGCTTGAGGCAATGCCTTGGGCCATTAATTCCAGCCAGTCGTTAATTTCCCCAGGAAATGCCCTGGACCTCGATTAGTGTAAGTATCATAAAAGGTAGCTAGAGAGAAAAAGTTTAGCATTAACATTCTCCCAAGGAAATCCATTCCACAGACAGTATTTTTTCATTTTGTCACATCCCAGAAGTGCACAAGTTAAAATTGACACAAGAAAAATTGGTCATGAAAAAGGAAAAAAAAAAATAAAAAAAGAGAGAGACACTTCTCTTTCTCAAAGATTTAAATTAATGAGGTTTGTAGCAAAGGCAAAATTCAGCTACAAAAGTGACTGGGCACCTTGTTTAACTCATGAAATTGTGAATGGAAGTGAACATTTCCATATAATTACAGAAAAAAACCCACACTGCCTAGTTCTAGTAGCCTTGCTGATTGCTCATTTTCTTTCTTGATACACTTAGGAAAACAGCAGATGCCTGTTGTACTCTCTTTTAGCTATTTCTCCCCATAGCCTGCTGTTAATGAGAATTACAGCTCCGAACGCTTCCCGGAGGAAGCACAGCTTCGCAACAAACGCTACAGCAGCTGGATTTCTCCTCGCCTAAGCTTTATGCAAGTGTGAAGAGATTTGTGGGCCAGCGTAGAGATCGAGTTCTCTAGTCTGACAACTGAAAGCACCAAGACACCTCATTTAACAGGTTAAAGACACGCACGCTCCGTGACCGCTGACTGCTCTGCCCAGTTCCCTCTTCCCCTCCCCACAGGCACGTGCCGTGCTCCTCCTAAAAAGCTAAACTGTGCCCGAAGTTTCAAAATGACTTTCACGGTCATTAAAAGCAAGGGAAAGAGGAATCTAGGGTTAAATACAGCGAGGAGCATTAGCTTTTACCTGAAATAATGAGCTAGAGCAAAAATATTATCTGCACATAATCAAGCCTCTAAGCCATTCAGAGACACCAGATACACACAGCAGGAGATCAAGCTACAGTACACCACTGAAGCGGTCCAAAAAAAGCCTCCCTACAAGAAAGGAGAGGTCACAGGTATCTTAACATAGACGCTTATGCAGGCATTCACTGGGAGCCCTGCCCCCCCCCCTCCCCACCCCAATTAGCCTTCAGGCTGGTTGATTAGTTGGCAAACTCTTTGAAAGGGTCAGTTTGTCCAGAACTGGTATATCCACTCGGGAAACAGCTCAGGCATGTCATATACCTGCGCTTGCCCAGCGCCGCGCTCTCTGGCTGACGGCTGCGATCCCTGTTATTACTTGACACAAGAATGTCAGAGGGGTTTTGTAATCATGTAGGGCAGCCAGCAGTAAAGCTCTTGCCTGAAACACGGTATTTTATGGGGCACAACGTAACTGCATACCCTTTACAGATTCAGTTAGAATGACTTCCAAACTTCAAGCCAATTGCAGAGGTGCAGTGAGTCTTTAATTGAAGTAATTTAGCTCCGGCGCTCAAACACCCGAGAGGAAAGTACTTTTGGAGGGGATGGGGAGCAGGCACCAGCACGTGCTGGCACACAGCAGAGGGGGCTCCACAAGGCACACATTAAGGCACAGTTCAACAGCGTTTTTGACAACACCGTTTTACCTTAATGAAACACATCTAACGAATTTGGGTTCATTCCACAGCTAAGCTGCACCTAAACCCGTTTAATTGTGCTCTTACTGTATATTTCGGCACTATGGTAACTAATGCAACTAAAGCCAATTTGCCTTAAAAAAAAAAAAAGGATCACTGCCAGGAAACAGAGCTATTTTAAATAAACAAATACAAGATGAATGCAATTGCCATATTAACCCTCTTGTTAACTTCTGAAGTTTAAAATTACACCCTCATTACTAGTGTGTAATTGAGTATTCTCCTGGCTGTTTCCTGCATTTGAGGTTATTCAAATAGTTCATTAGCACATCAAGAACACCACACACACTAATGATACCTGATGCCCCTATCTACTATTCTGGCCTGACTTTCATAAGTCACATCTCCCACAAAAAGAGAAATAAAAGGAAGGGTGAAAAGAAATAAAAAGGAGGAAAAGGGGAGCCCACAGGGCTGAGCTGTCGGTGCTGCCACTGAAGGAGAGCATGGCAGCACCCAGGCACCATTCAAGTCCGACACCCAGGCACACAGTGAGTGGCCACTGGACCAGTGGCGGGGCGTGAGGAGATTGGAGGGGCAAGTAAGTTGGATAACTTGCATCCGGGCTCTTTGAGTGCCTGAAGAGTCAGCATGACCCCAAGAGCCACCCCAAAGCTGGCAGTGTGCCTCAGTACCCAACCTTGGGGGAAGAAAGGAGGGGGGCAGTGCAGACTATGTGGGGCAGGGTGAGGGGTTGCCACTTTTCTTTTTTTTTCCTTTTTCCGGTTACCTGTGTGGGGGAAACAATAGCAGGTGAAACTACTGTGGGTGAGGTGGTGCTTCTGTGCCCGTTTGCTTCGGGGAGGAGGTGAGGCAAGGGGTCATGTTTCACTGAGACCACCACCACGGCAGGCGCAGCGGCATCCAGGGGCTCAGCGGGGCGGCGGCAGAGTCTTTTGGGGGAGGCAGAGGGCCCACATGCATCGCCACCGGCCGCAGCCCCTGCTGGGAACACTGCCTCGTAGAGCGCCCGCTTGGCCGGGGCCACCGCGGCCGCTTCTGCTTTCACTGGCGCAGCGTCACCGTCTTTGGGCAGCACATAGGGGTTGGCAGCGGGCGGCCGCGGCCGAGGTCCACCATTGAGGGCGGCAGGGGTGTAGCAGCCCCCGCCAGCGGGGTGGTGGAGGAGGTGGTGGTGGTGGGGAGGGGGGTGGTGGTGGTGGGGTGGCTGCAGTCCTCCCAGCTTGGTGCCAATGCCAGCGATACTGTTGAGGGTGGCAATGGAGACGGCACCAATGCAGTGGTTGGTGTAGGTCTTGGAGAGCTTGGCCGCCTTGGAGAGCATCTGCATGCGGGTACCCAGGAGGTTCTTCCCAATGGCCTTGTTCTCATACCAGGTGATGTCACCCTCACTGCAGTGGTCCCGTGGGCGCTGGAAGAAGGCCTTGCAGAGGGGGTTGCGCTTGGAGAGGTACTTGACAAAGCTGGCGTAGGGGCAGAACTCTGTGCCAGTCTCATACATGCGGGGCAGGTTCTCCTCATCGCTGCTCTCCGCCCGCTTCTTGCTCCAGGAGGACGAGCGTGACTTGTGGTAGGGCCCCAGTGCCTTGAAGTAGACGAACTTGCGTCCGTCCTCATCCACGGCCAGCCCGAATGAGTCCTCCTCCAGCTCCCGCTGGTTCTCCCGGCCCCGGGTGCAGAAGTACATGCAGGTCTCAAACCAGACCTTGTTGAGGAGCCCGAAGGGGCTCTGGGTGCTGAACACGCTGCACGTGTAGAGCTTGCGGAGGTCGGCGCGGGTGATGGCCTGCTTCTGCACCACCGGCCCGGCGCCCTGCTCCTCCAGCTTGCGGATGACAGCGGCCAGGGTGAGGTTGGCGGCGCGGAGCTCGGGGTCCTTGGTGAGGTCGAGGGTGCGGCAATAGGGCGGCTCGTTGAGGTAGCGGTTGAGGGAGCTGCGGATGCTGATGAGGGAGGACTTGGAGTAGAGCTGCCCGCTCTTAGAGCGCGCCTCGGCGTAGAAGGAGCGCAGGACCCGGCAGAGCGCCCCCTTGTCCATCGTCTCGAAGTCGGGGCTCTGCGCCTTCTCGCTCAGGTACTCGCGGAAGATGCGCACGGCGTAGCGGGTGGCCAGCCGCGTGTTCTCGCTCAGCCGCGCCCGCTCCGGCCGCTGCAGCAGCAGGGCCGCCTCCAGCTCCGCGTCCTCCGCCGCCCCCCCGGGGCC
>VZRS01008644.1:0-101049 GCA_013398055.1 Ifrita kowaldi | reverse complement strand
CGCTGCCAGGCATTCTCGCCATATTGCCGTCTCCCTGCCAGTCCTCGGGCAGGGCGCATGCGCTATATTGGACCGCAGCGCTGGAGCGCTTTTGTGTTTTAATGACCTTCAGCTACCGGGAGGCAAAGCCGGGCTCTTAAAGGGGCCGCGCTCCCGGCCTGCCCCGCAGACCCCCGGCCCGCGCTGCCCTGTGCCCCGCCCCGCCGGGTGCGGGTGAGGGCGTGAGCCTGGCAGCGTGTGTGATGATGGGACCGTGGGGCCTTCTGTTCCACACTACTGGCAGCCTGGTTTACCCGTGCCACCCACTGCTATCCCGTTTTCTACAGTCCCATCCCATCTCTTACGCANCGCCCGGGCCCCCCCCCCCCCCCCCCCGCCCCCCGTCCCCCCTCCCCATCCCCGAAAAAGAGAGCACTCCGCGTGTAGAGCGGCTCTTTCGGTAGGGACGGACCGCCACCGAGCTGCTACGACGCCTCGCACCTCCTCATTCCACCGTAACTTAAACACAGACCAAAAAGAAAAAAAAATACCAAAAAAACGCAAAGCGAAGAAAAGAAACAAAAAGAACAACCAAAAAAAACCCCAAACAAAACCCAAACACACACACACAGAGAAAAGACTCAGGCTGTGCTTGTCCGCAGCACGGCTCAGACCTCGATAGGATGCTGCCGGGGAGCGGGCGGAGGACCCGGCCCCGTTCCCCGCCTGCCGTACTGCCGCGACATCGCTTGCCGCCGACCTCGCACCTTTAATCGGGCGCCCGGATTTCGGTCGAGGGGCTCGGGAGGAGACGGACGCTCGGGGCATTGCATCTGTGCGGCTTGGAGTCCGCCCGGGAACAGCCAGTTGGTAGCCGCGGCGCTCGCTTGGCTTGCGGGAGCCCCGGCAAGGTTGGCTGCGGAGAGGGAGCAATAAGGACTCGGGGGCTGACGGGCGCTCCGGGCCGCCCTCTTGCTCGCTGGGGCTGCAGACCTTAGGGCAGCCGGAGGGCCCTCGGCCCCCCCGTGCCGCCGCTGCCTCCCATCGTGCCCGCGTTCTTCCTCTACCACCCTCTTCAGCGACGGAGCGAAACCCGAGGGGACTCCCGCAGCTGCGCCGGGGTGCGGGGCCGCCGGACCCAATCGGGCCACTTCGCGGGGGTTTNCCTTACCCTTCCTTCCCGGGAAGGGTCCTTGGCCGGGCTGGGCTCGGGCAGGAACGAGGGCATAAGCCTACGGCCGCGCACGGTGGGCAGAGGGAGCCTGTCCCACGCGGGACGGGAGGGGACGAGGTGGCTCCCCGCTAGTAGCACCCACACTTTCCAAACCAAACTACCCCACAGGACTCCTCGTGCCATTTAGCCGGGCGATTTATTTTATTCGGTGCGATGAAATAAATATTCATTACGACTGCTGGCTACACCTGAAATTATAGCCCTAATTGCAGAGCTGTTGGCCTGAGTTACCACATTTGCTGCTTACTCATCCGTAAGCAATTGCTCAGCGCCGGGCCCCAGCCGTGGTGGTTCCCTTTGGGGGGGCTCGGTGCCCGCTTGTGCTGGGCGGTGCCGAGCCTCGGGGCCGCTCTGCTGGGGCAGAGACCGACGGCCACGGACGGGGCGTCCCGGACAGCCCCAGCTCTCGCCGTCCGGGAAAATGTGGGATGCCAAAGAAAGGATGTGCAAATTGTTGAGCAAATTAGGCCAATTCGAAATAAATAAGCACTGCGGAAAGAGAGCCTGCCACTCCCGGGAAATAATTGAAGAGAAACCCGGCACTGTTATATTGATGTAAGCCTGGAGTAATTACACGGAGGTCAAAGTTGTTGCACACGCTATAGAAGTTGTGCTCACACTGTAGTTTGAGAGCGGATTATACTCCCACTTAGGTCGATGGCACATATATAAAATTCTGCATTTTTTTTTCCTATGCACGTAAGAGGATATAAATAAGGTTTGGTTGGTTGTCCTTTTTTTTCCCTTTGTCATACTTTATCTGTAACCTAATCCTGAAACAAAGTCTCAAAGACCTTCCCATGAGATTGACCAGATGCTGAAACAGATAGCTAAAAGAAACAATACCTTGTTGTGGTTAAAATCTAAATGCCCCAGACAAGCTCCTCGGGAGCTATTACAAACCACCCTAGAAGACACAGAACTGCAGGGCTTGCAGCATAAACTTTTTTTACAGAGATTATTCTTCTTTATTCCCATAAATGCTAATAATCACGTGATTGGCATTGACCTTTGATTCTGTCTTAAGATCGTGGAAGCCACTTTTCTTAAAGACCTTTTCAGAGCCCTATGAGTGCGAAAGGTAATTGAATATTTTTTTAACTTTAAAAAAGATGAACACCAGGTTGACAGCTTCTCTACTTGGATGTTCATTTAATCACCATTTTCTGATTACAGGAGGTGAACTATGTTGACAGACTTGCAGATGAATATGCAGCCCAGTATACGAATAGTAAGTATAAAGGACATAAAGAACTTGCAGTGAGGTTGGAGGGGAAAAATGTATACGGAGCATCCATATTACACACATCAACTGGAAGCACCTCAGCAGCCAGGGGGAATTCTGAGAGTAGCAAGTGAGGTGTTCAGAGCACTGCAGGTGCCCATAACTGGGAAGACACATGCGTAAGTCATATACCTGTATAACCTATATGCATACAGGTAAGTTAATCATATATACATATATATGTTAACTTACCTATCTATGTTCCTAAAAATAGCATTTAGCCTAGTCAGTTGTATTCCAGAAGTTTAAATCCTATTGTTCAAGCTCTCCAGTTAGATAAGGTAATCGAACTGCATTCCAAAACTGACAGAGTTGCACAAGGCTGTCTAATGTGAGTTGGCATATAACATTAAGCTTACATCCACTCCACCCTCCACGTCACTAATCAGAGGTTTATCCTGCTGAGAGCTCTGCGCAGGCATAGACAGCATTCTGCATTCTCCCCTAGGACTCAAGGTTTGAGGCTGATTCTCAAGTAGGTCCTGTCCGCACTTGGAGAATACATTTTATTACAGCTGTCACTAAAGAAGATGTAATACCCACAGAACACTAATAATGGACTGGCCTCACTAAGGATTATCCTTATGAATACTTGGAGATCAGTTCATCTGCCACAGAATTAGCATGCCAGTTTAAAGACCAAAACAACCTTCTCCATGAGTCAGTTGGTTTACAATAAAGGTAGTGCTTGTTACCACGTTAGCAAATAGTTTCAGATCTTTCTTCACTTCTTTTTTAAGCTACTCTTGCCCCTGGCCTCGCTCCTGGCAAGTAGAGAGCTTGCTAGCCCTTTGACAATCGGCTATTGTGCTAAAGCTTTCCACAGCCCAGTTCTCCGTCAGACTAACACAGCCTACTTCTCTCGTAGCCTCTGTAAGTGGTTATTTCACATACAGCCACCTAAACCTTCATGCTTCGGTGAATCTTGGTGGGTGTTTCATCATGAGGCTTCACTAGGAACTAAACTGGAATACCCCCAAAAGCCAAGAAGCAAAGAAAATCCATGGGTTCGTTTGCTTCTTAGGATCCTGTCTAGGCATCTAGGAGAGATTTTTTAAAAACAGGGCATAAAACAAGCTTGTGGATTAACCTGAATGCTGGCCACCTGGCATTTTTTAAAAGAAAATAACTTCTTCTCCATGTACACTTTTACTGTTAGTTTAAATGCAATAAACATTTCCTTTAAATGTCTTAATATGTTTTCTAAACACAAGACGTTTTCACTGTAGAGGCAGGCTATGTGGAAATTGGTATGAGAAATCCATATTGACACTACAGAACTAGAAGGCAAATAACACTTGGGACTCTTGGAAAATTCACTTAGGGAAAAAGCATGTCCTAGAAATCCTTCTCCCACCCAGAAACATGCAGTTTTGAGATAAGCTTTTTTAGCATTTCAGAACTGTCACTTCAAATGCTAATTCCATTTTTATTTTACTCTTTTATTTTTGTATATGATATTTCTAGTTTTTCCATTACTACTTCATACTAGGGACAGCTAATGCTAGCATATAGAGTGCTAGAACAGATTTTAACTCTCCTTTATTTTAATTCTTTTTCTTTCTTTTTTTTAAGCATCTCCCATCTGCGTGGCAATGAAACGGCTTCATATAACTCAACAAAGGAGACATTGATTTAGTAAAGTGAGGATGTATCCATCAGCACTAAGTTGCAGCTGTTCTTAATGGATTTTAAAATACAAAAGCTATTTCACCTCTCAGATTGTCATATTACGAAACGTTAGTAGTAGTTGCGCATATCAAAGCACCAGCTACCACCCAAACGTTGTTGTGAAACGTGAAGGCAGCATCAAGCCAGCCCCCTTGCAAAGCTCCCCGGTGCCAATTGAAAGCCTATTTCCCCAGTACACTCCTATTTTTTCCCCCCCGCAGGTATTTGCCGTTACTTACTCCACTGCTTTCTTTCCTTTTTTTTCCCCCTTTCTTTTACAAAAGCAATATTTTTGCCGCTGAGGCCACGATTTGTTTCCCAATTGCTTCGTTTTCAAAATAAAGCAGAGAAAACCTGAGTCATCATCTTTGTGAGAAAGCACACATTCAGTGCTTGGCAAATTAAAAGGCAAGACTTTGCAAATCACCATTATTTTCAGTGTGGAGCAGCTGGAGCATTTTCGCTTCCAAAAATATAGAAGAGCTATGTTGTCAGACAGCTTGGAGAGAGGCAGGTAATAAATTGCATTGTGCTGCATAAACATTTTAAGGGTCTTTTAAAATGAGCTGGAGGTAAGTTGCCAGGAGATATATTAATGCTTTTATTTAGCTGTATTTCAGTTTGTGTTTGTCTTTGCTTCTCTGGTGTTGAGGGCACTTGAAACAAATTGGCTGGTCTGTGTGGCACAGTGGTAGCTGGTTAAAGTTGCTCTAGTGGTTGTCTGATCATTTCTATGAACTGCTGACACCAAGCAACCTGGTGTGTGGAGGCATAAAGTTTGCTCTCCATGGAGGGAAAGAGCTCTTTCTGTCCAGGCTGATAATTGGTTAGTTTTCATTCCTTCTCAACTGAGTCCATAAATTCTACATGATGGTGAGGGAAATTTAGAAGGACCAAGCCAGTAACTCAAGAAAGGGAGCTCCAAATAGAGAGATCCCTGTGAAACCACAAAGCTTATAGATGTTGTAGGTCTAAGTACAAGTTTTCACTTCATAGAGTGTTTTAAGTACTATGTAATACAGCATAACTTTATGCTGTATTGGACATGGAGTTCTTGAAATCCTATTTTTTGATCAGAGTCTTCCAATAAAAGTTCATTTTGAACTAGAAGTTCAGGCTGGAAGTCACACTGGACTGGGTGAGTTCTAGAAATGCAGGGAGGGACAACGGGTTATATGATAACAAGGTCTGGCTAAGAAAACTCCTTAAACATTCCTTTAAGAAAAAGGAAAAAACAAACCTGAATCCAAACTAGAATGTAATACCATGAAACTCTGAAGAAGTGCACTTTCCAGCTTGTTCCTGTACCATGTGGATTTTATCTTGGTTCCTTTTACCACCCCCACCACATGACCCAAAGTTTCTGTGTTGCCATGAGGTGTGCTGAGCACTGATTCCTGCACAGGGCCTGAGGTAGAGCTTTACACCCCACACAACTTATTCATACCAGGCTTTTCTCAGAGCGTGGGGTCCTCAAGGGACAGGACAACAGCTGGCCTACAGCCCAGCATGGAAAAGGGAATCTTCTTTTGACCGTTGACTAGTGGCTTTAAAGCCTCTTTATACCATGAATTCACTGTCAATATACTTTTGTTTTGATTTAGTGACTGAAATAAACTGATTATTCCCCTTTTCCACCAGTATTATGTCTGTGTCATCATGAATTTGGAAATTCCCTTTCAGGTATTTATGTAGCAAAAACCCCAGTACCAAAGGTCTGTCTTCTTGGATTTTCTTTTCTCAATTGAGTTATCTCAGCTGGGTTGACACAAACCCAATTTAAGCAACTTTAGAATTGTGTGAGATCAAAGGAAGCCCACAGAGGGTGTAAACATACTGTTAAACAGTGTCAGAGCCCTGCTCGGGCTGTCACCCAGACCCACCTTTCCACTGCTGTTGAATTTTAAGTTACACCAACTTGTAAAGCAGCATTCGAGTAGAAGGGAATAAATTCATAGGTCATATGAAAGAAGAGTACAGGGATAAAAAAAGTATAGCAACATTTACTGCCAGGCCCTGTCACGTCCTTTATCAGTGTGATTTAATTCATACCAAGAAAAAAAAATGGTAGAACATGGGGCAGAATATTAAAAAATAAGGAAAGTCCTTTATGCAAAACCTCTTGCATGAACTAAATGTTGCCGCTGTATCTGTCTTCAGGTGAAAACTGGGGAAAAAGCCTCAGGATATTGTCAGGACTTTCATTTGAGGTTTAAAACCAGAGGCCATAAAGGACCTTTCAGGTCTCTTTGCAGTTTGCACCTGCATTTTGCTGCATTTTAAGTTATAGAGGGTAAAGCCTGGAAAAGTAGAAAAACTGAAATGATTCAGAGAGAATACAAAGGAAACCTACGAAGTTTAGTGAAAAAGACTGGATGTGTTGGATGTACCTCTCGTTTTTCAGCATCAGGTAATAAAACAGATAAAAAATACCTTCTAGCAGCTGGTAAGCATCAGTATTTTGTAAGAGTTTGTCATTAAAAAAAACCCAACAAACCACTTTTGCAACATTTTGAGAATGTTTGAGTGCAAAACTTTTTTGTCCATCCCTGGGTTGTACTGTGCTTTGAATACCCTTGCCTTTTTCTGCCCATTAAAGGTCAAGCTGGGCTTGAATCAAAGTTTTTTTATTTGAAGATCAAGACCAAAATTCAGTTTCTTTTCACAGAACAAAAGGTATCATCAAACAACTAAAAATAATTTTAAAAGTCCTAGAGCAAAGACTTTGCACATTCATGGACTGAATCATACAATTGCAAGCAGGTAGTTATTTGCTAGTAAAGACCCTGCTTTTAGTAGAAATGAACATTGTTAAAATAAGCAAGAGAAAAATTACAAGCTCTTCTTATGCCTTGAACAGAACAAGGTCACATTTGCAATTTGCAGTGCTTGATCTCTCCATTAGCAATCTTGGCAAAGGTTTATCAAGTTATTCTGAATAATTTCCTCCAAGTTATGAGTGTGTCACTTGGTCTGTTATGGACCTGTCCCTACAGTCAGCTCTGCTGTTTACCTGTGAATTGTCACACTCGTTCTTGCTGATCGGTGTAAAAAGAAAAAAAAATAAAGCAGTGTTTAAAATCAAAGCTTCAGTGTGGAAGGATATAAAGTGTGAAATCCAGACCCATTGCTTTCATTCTGGCTTTAGTGATCATAGAAACCTGCTGTAGGGCAGGACTAATCTGCCAGAAAATTATTATTGAGCCCTGGTAACTCAGATATATGTGCAGACTTGAAAACGTTGCTCTTTGTGCCAGCTCCAGGTCCTACAAGAACCTCACATGGTATCCTCCACCTGGCTCAGAAATACGCTGCATTCCGCAGCAAAGAGGAGGAAGTTTGTTAATTCCCAAGCAGCTGTGAACAATTTAATCTCTTTCCAAACAGCCCAGCATCCTATTCCAATTGTGAGTTTCTTGGGGGATGCATAGTTTGAAGAGCTGGTGAGAGATAACAGGGTCTTTCTTTCAAGGCCATGCCTATGGATTTGGCCTTGACAGTAGCATTTTGATAATAGAGCTGCCAAATCTCAGAGCCTCATCATACTCGATTGGTTTGGAGTTTTCTCCTCCATATGCTGGAGGTTTAAAATTAGTCTTTGGAAGACAACTTTGAAACCTTGAATTACTGCTCTGTAAATACTTGGAAATCAGGTGGTGAGCCACAGTTTTGTAATTTTAGGAAGAAGAAATCCCTGTAATTTTAAGATATGATTAAGATTTAATTCTGACTACTGGTGGTTGGAACTCCCTGGGATTTCCCAGATAAAATTGCCTCTGAGAACTGAGCTGATAACTTGAATTGGTTTTCTGGACAAGTCTCTAAATTACTGACTTCTTTGCCTCACATAATTTCTTTATCAAAAAATCACCATCCAAATCCTACACAAACCAGTTTTGTTACCTCTTTGGCAATATGTTTAGAAGAGTCAAAGAATCACACAGAACTACTTCAAGAAATTCATATCCAGATTTCTTTGAGTTCTCAAGAGTTTTTTTGCCCTGATTATCAGAAGGCCTCTGCACTCAAAAATTGTTGTACAGGTATTTAAGGCAGCTGTACTTTTAAACAGGCTTGCACCTGATACGGTTTCCATGGGAGCTGCTTGGTGCTCAGCCATTTGCAAACATGGCTGCTTATGTAGATAATTAAATTAGAGTTAGTGAACACAGTGTTCTTCTGAACAGCTGACCTTTGGTCTGTCTGGCACACTAGTAGAAGAGTGAAGGGAAATACATTCCTTCTGTGCTTTACATTTTCTGTACCACAACTTTTTTCCCCCTTAAGACTGGCTAGATGTGACTTTCTGGATACTTTACCAAAATCTCCTGCTATTTCACTGTATTTTCAGCAGTTACCCTTGGATTGTTCTGCACAACTCCAGACAGAGCATTTAATCATCTCAGTTCTTCTATTTTCTCTGGAGTTCCCAAATTTTTAAGCTTTTCTTTTGTACAGCAAGATACACTGGGCTTGGCTTACACAAAAACGTTTCATAATACTCCCTAAGAACTAGTTTTATTCCATCAGAAAGTAGTGGTGTTTAAGTACTTAGGAAACTCAGTCATATGTAGAGTGTAGAGGCAGAATTATAGGAGCTTTGTTTGTAAAGCTAAAGGGATCAAGGTATCTGGAACAATCGGTAAGGTCTTTTTGGGGCAGGCACGGTATTTCAAAGGAAGTTGTAGATTCACTTTGTTAACCCATTGCTTCAAATGAGTTTGTCAGATCCCAAATAGGGAGGGACAGGATTTTGGGTACTGAATTGCAGTTTGGCCACTAGTGCATGGGCTAATTGGATGGGTAGAGAGAACCCCCACACACAGCTGAATCAACTAGAAAAATCCTGATGTCCTACTGAGGTCAGCAGCACCAATTGCCATCCACGGACAGGAAATCTGTTTGAACCTGCCTGCCTTGCCTCCTGGCTTTGATCACATCCAAAGTCATATGGGGAAAGGATTCTGATGCTATATCATGCCAGAAGCACATGGTGGGATGCTCATGGGCTAGACTGTCCACCCAGGACTTTTATAATCATTCTCACTTACTGGGGTTGCTGAAATTTTGTTGTATGGAGGATACAAACCCAGAGGCCTTTTGGCTGCTCAGCAGAACAAGTCTGACCCTTGCAGGGGTACCTGTCTGCCTGGCTCTTAAGCTCTATGAAGTCCAAGAAGCCTGGTACTACTCTAGGAAGTCATGTGGAGAGTTCCAGCTCTCTGCAGTAGTATCAGAAACACAAAGAAACTACAAACCACCCCCACATTGGAGAATTTTGCAAGGTCTTCATTTCTTTATACTTTCCAGCCACAAACTCTGAACTTTCATGAAGCTTCTCCCTAGTGCCACGGACAAATGCCTCTACCTCCCTTCTCTGTGCTGCTCAGAAGCCCACCTGAGGTACACGCTGCTGAATTCTGGTTTTTTTCATGCTCTCTGGAGGACTGCCCCATCTCTTAAGCTTTCTCTAGGGCTGGGTGACTGTTGTCAAAACAACAAATACACCTAAGTCCAATATTTTTTCAGTATATTTGGAAAACTTGGTGGAGTAATACCTGAAAGCTTGTATGTTTTTACTTTTTAAATGCTGGTCACTAGAAAAAAATTTGAAATTAAGAAATAAGAAAAGTTTTCACCCTTTGAAAACTTCAGAAAAGTAAAGCAACATTTTCCAGCATAATTTGAAAATAAGCACTGTGGTATTTCTATTAGGCAAGTCTCCTCCACACAGTACATCAGTAATAATACATTTTTTACTGAAAGGTGGTAAATATTGGCCCTACAGTAGTAGTTTCTCAAAGTCCTATGCATAAACGATTATTCTAATAGGCAGTAGGCAAGCTATCACTTGCCTATATGAAAGGTTTACCCCTCATTTTAACCTCAGAGAGAACCATTCCTCTCAATTTCTTCTGCTTTGCAGAAAGGACATGAAACAAACAGAAAATATTGTGAATGTTCTACAACTTCAGGCAAATTTTCAACTGCAATAAAAAAAATAAACCAAATCAAAAAACAACTTCAGCTGAAAATTGACTAATATAAGTAAGGAAACAAATCAAAAACAGTTAATAAAACTTCTGGCTTTGATGACACAGTTGTTTTACACAGTGCTAAAGGACTGTATCTCTCAAGTGTGTATAAAATGTTGCCAAATCACGGAATGGCATGCAGAAATGGGCAGGGATTTTACTGTATTGACATAACCAGTTTGAAGGCACTTGGCTGGATAATGAAGACCAAACATTTATCATGTGGAAATTACTTATTACTATAAAGCACCTACTACCTAATCCTGCAAAGTACTTCAAGAAACACCCCAAAAGCAAGAAAAGAGAAACCCCTCAATCTGAGAGCACTGGTTGCACCTGTTCTTTTGCATCCAGCCATGAAGAACATCCTTTTGTTCTCGGCTTACACTGCCTGGGTTGACTCTGTTGAGCCTGCCAACAGAATAAGGCTTAGCAAATAGACTGGGGAAAAGAGAATTCAGTCTCAGCTGTTTGCAGTCATCTGGGAGCTTCTGGTGATCCATGCCACTCTGTCCTCGCTGCAAAATGTGTACACCTTGGGGGAAAATATTAGTAATCTGGGCACAAGAGTTACAAACTTTCCGGTAGAATGATCTGAATCGCATACTTGGCTTAATTTCCTCATGGAAGAAATAGAAAGCCCCCTTGCTCTGTGAAATCAACCATCATTCAACTTACTATTATAGTTTTAAAGGACATTCTCAGTAAACTGCAAGGATGCCAAGACTGCTGCTGTGCCCTAATGATACATGTGAGACCTTAATGTTGATACAGAGCTCAGGGTCATGAAGATTTTCTAGGAGAGAGCAGGAGCTCTAGAAAATCTACCATCACATTAGGAAAATTAGCAATGTTGAGGGGAACTCTTCTTGGACTCATGACAACCAGTCTGACTCATGATAACTTGCAAAGTCATAACAGAGAGAAGTAAAATTTCACCATGGACATTCCTCTTGAGTAAAGACCACCCTCCAGCCAAAAAACCCCCCAGCCGAAACCCACAGAAATCCAGACCAAATGGATGGCTCTTCCCTCCATTAGCATCATGTCTTGCTCCTTCTGAACCACTGCCACTGCTGTATCAGAGAAGATTTGACACCAGGATATCAGGGCTGGGCTGGGTTAACCAAGCCATACAAGATGGAACAACAGTGAATAACAGGAAAAGGTGGGTGGGGGGAGGGGGGGGTGCTGGAGCTGGTCTACAAAGGAACATGAAATAGTTCTGAAATTACTCCCACTTAGGTTATACTTTCCTCTAACAATCCCTATTCCCACTCTAAGCTCATTGGCAATTAGCCAAACCTTTAGAGCCCTAAAGCCATCCTATTGTAAAACTATCTACAGTTCTCCTAAATTTTGCTGAGAGAAGCATTTAACAGAGGAAGATGTGGTCTGGTTGCCTGCAGTTCTTCCCATCAGCAGACCCAGCAGATAGAAAGAGTCACTGTGGGAGCATTCCTGTAGCCTCGATCCATTTATATTCCTTTGGCACATGCAGGCATATTCATGAGCTCTACATCCAAAACAGGTGAATTGTTCTCAGCAGGGCAACTAAATTTGAACTCAGTTGTCCTAGTGAATGGCAGTGGTGGGCAGGGTTCAGGGCAAGAGCACATTTGACACAAAAAAGATAGAGGACAGATGCAACAGAAACATAAAAGGATGCTGTAGAACCAGTTTTCCTTCAACCCACAGCTGACAAGAGCTGGGATTTGCCTCTTTTCCCTCCCAGCAGTGACTCTGCCTTGGTGAAGGCAGCAGCAGGAGCAAGGCTCATTTTCTAGGGCTCTGGCACAGATGATGTAGACTTGGGACCAGAGCTGATTTGCTCCTCAAGGCAATCTGCTGCCCTCAGCAGCTTCTGTGTTGCTAGAGCCTCAGGTCAGCTCTGTTCAAAACCTCCAGCAACCTTCTCTCAAGACAAACTCCTGCAGCCACAGGCAAAGCCTAAGTAAGTTTGCTGTGCCCGCAGAGGCAAGAGAGGACTTCTCTTGGGACACCTGGTAAGGACTCCAAACGGCTGTGCCAAGCAGCACATACCTTGCAGTTACCTTCAGCAGACAGGATCATTTCACCCCAAATGTGGCTGAAAGTGAACAAAAAGTTGAGTTTTAAAGCACACCAAGGGTTCTCTCATTTGCCATTTTCACAACTCTCAAAAGGGTACAAAATATAGTAGTTTCTCTGTGTTCAACTCTAATTGAAAGAAACCAGAAATTTAATTTTGATGCCACTGTCAACAGTCCAGTCTTGAGCTGGTGAATCTGGCTGACAATTGTCCTGGGGCTGGGACTTTTCTTTCTGCTCTTATTCTTCTAAGATAAACTCCCCAGCTTTTCCCCTCTTCCTTGTGCATCACACCCCAGTAAATGAAATGCTGCATGCCAGTCCCAGCTTGGACAGTGCTTCCCCTCCTCATCCCTCCTCCACTCTCTCCAAATCACGTCATACTTTGTCCCATGCCCTCTCCTTCACCACCTGTTCGTCCTTTGGGAATGAGCAGAATTACATACCCATCTGCCTTAACTGTTTCCTAGATTTCTACTAGGAGAGATTTGGGAAGATGAAAGACAGGGAAAAGTGGTGCAGAAAACACACTGAACTGATACCTGAAGCTACACTGAACACGCCTTCTACAATCTCCTCATTCTGCTTTATCTCTTCGCCTTTGCAATCCTGTGGAAACCAGGAGGAAACCAGGAGGAAAAAAACCCCAAGCCACTGCATGGCTATCAGCTCCAAAGCAGGAGAAAAGAAAAATCCCTTCCTCTTTGAGCTGTGATTATATCTCAGGATAGATGACTTCCCACACTTCTCTGGGAGGATCCCTGGCTGCCCTTTTCTTCCTACGGGGCCACACAAACAGCTGAACAAACAGCAGTAATATCTGTGGGAAAGACAAGATGATCCTTCCCCTCTTTCTCCAAGTTTCTCCATTTTTCTATCACCCTGCCTGCTGCCTCAGGAGGTTCCAGTTCCTCACCTCGGCACCTGGTGCCCGACAATTGTGATGCTCTACTGAAGGAGGCACCAAGTCCTGCAGTCCTGCCAGGACTGTTGTCCCTAGCCATGTGTGGGGGGAATCTCTGTGCTTTCAGCCACGTGTCCTTGCTGGTGTTTGGGTAAAACAGTGCCCAGCTCTTGCCAGTCTCTAATATTCATGACCACATGATGTTCCAAAACAAAGCATGAAGAAAGGGAAGAAACCTGGATTATTTTTTAAACAATGTATTTGGGAGTAGCCACTTAAGTTCTTCGTTTGAGTTTTCAGACTGCAATAACTTTCAAGTCCTGTTCTACCTTTCCCTTCCGTTACTGCCTTATCCATTTATCCTCCATCCCAAACATAAAGGATAAGGATGATTGTTTTTCCCTTTGAAATCCAGGAATCTCTTTAATCCTGAATGTGAGACAATGGGAAACATACTAGGAGGTGAGAGGAGAGGCTTGGCAACACAAGAGAGAATGCAATAAGCCAGTTATTTCCTTTCCAATCATTAAACTCCAGACCCTAGAGTTACTGGTCTTTATGGCAGCCTGGTCAAATACAAAAAAGACACAGAAAAGCACAGGAGAAAGGTCCTATGTTTCCAAACTGATGCATGGACAAGGTGCCAAATGATTGCATTTCATTCATTTGCCACAAACTGGGTTAGCTTTGAGCTTGAAGGAGAGAGAATAGCAGGTTTTTAAGTACTGCTTCTGGGTCTGGCATCAACATTTCTGTTGCCATAATGAGTCAGACATCAGAGGCAATACACATGAAAGGATGCAGCCCAATGCCTAGGCAAACAGGAGTGGGAAAGCAGAACTGAAAAATAAGTGCACGCGTCAGGGACGAAGGACTCCATCCTCACAAAACTTCTGAAATTATAACCTCAATTTCCCTTATTTCATCAAAAAAAATCACTTCAAAATAAACCCACTACCTCCACCACCACCACAAAAGCCCCTCTAGAATTCTGGGCAAGGTTAACTTGCCAGAGGCAGAGATTGTTCTGTTAATTGCCATTTGCCATGTAGCAATGCCACAGTCCCCAAATGCTCTCGCACATTTCCCATCAGGCAAGCACACACACGATTAAGAACATTTGAGCAGTCATCCTTAGAACTGTGAAAAACATTAATCCTTAAATGAAGGGAAATCAGTCTTCTGAGCCACAGAAACCATGGCCTCAGATACTCCTTCCCTTTGCCTTTAGCCAGGGCTCCTGAAGGGCTGTTGGATGTTTAGGGGCAGATAACTGGCTCTGGGGACAGATCATGGGGTGGACAGTGCATTGATGGAACACATTTCAAACTCTGATTTGCACCCTTACTTGGGGGCTTCACTGGGAACTCAGAGCAGTCCAGAGACACGTATTTGGCTCTTTTCAGCTGTCAAGTAACTCCCTCAATTGCTCTCTTGTGCCTCGCATTTCCATTGCCTTTTCTTCCTCCTTTTTATTTTCAGACCATCCCTTCTTCTGTGCCCCCTCTTTCAACTTGCATCATCATGACCTGGAGAATTGATACGCATTACTTGGTGCTCTTCTTTACTATTCCTTGTTCTCTCCAACACTTTATCAAATATAATTGTCACAAAGAAAATATTTATTACAAGAAGTTTCAGTGATCTGCTAATCAACTAGTACAAAATAGTCAACTACAGAACTCTAAAGGTTCTCTTACGTCCCCTCCTGCTCTCTGTTACTAGGCTTCCTTCATTGTATCAGGACTTGTCTGTTGGCAGTTTTACTAATGTGACTGATTAATGGGGAAGTTTTCATTTTATTTTGACCAACAATTGTACTGATAGAGTCCCATCACTGTTAGCACAGTTGCACTGATGTGAAGATGCAAGTGGGCATCACCTCTTTGATCTCGGTTAGATCACGGAAACTGCCTTCCATATTGGGAATCAGAGCTGCAAACTTTTGCCTTGCAAAATTGTGTGACATAAAAAAACCTCTACTAAAGCACACAGAATTCAATAACCATGGATATAACCCTCTGGTACCTCCGTTGCTACAGTGTTAGCTGGTGTTGATGAGACACAAGCCAGAACAGTGAGGTCACTGCTCCAATAGGAACATAGTAATGAGGCCCAATATCCACAAAGAACTTGCACTCACATGTTATTGTTATGGAGTCGGTTAATGATTAACATGGATTAACTCCTTGTGCCTTATGGAAATAATATCAGAGTTTCGCAAAAATTCAGGGATACACAGATACACTGTAGGGACTTTGGAATAGATTATATTCTATAAGATTACACAGTGTTGGAAAGCAAAGATCTTACAGAATATTAAAAGCATGTTGAATTCCTGACTCTGCTGCCAAGAACCAGCCATCATTTTACACGTAGTGCCTTGGTATTTCAGGCCATGCCCGCCTTGTGTGATCCCACGCATGTGCTGAAAATAAAGAGAACGTGATAAGGCAGCAGAAACATGATTAAGCTTTGATCTGAAAAGGGATCCTGACTCCCTTATGCTACTGAGAGTTTGTGGGCACCAAAGAGAATACGGTAAGCTTGCTCAGCCAACTAGAGGTGTGACATCAATTCAAGTGACTCAACACTAGGATCTTCCATACAGCCACAGATACAATAAAACTGTTTCCCCACTAATTAGCTTAAAGCCAGCATGGCTATGTTGCTTCTCCTACTGCCACATTTTCTTTTGCACTTAATGATCTAATCACATGCTCCTTTTTCTACAGGGCCTCTGCTTCATTCAGGGCCCAGGATGGACGAGACTCACTGAATAGGCATCTGTAGTCCGACAGCTTGTCTCAGATTTGCCTGGAGCTGAAGATACATCCTTTGATTATATCCCTGGCTCTGCTGCAAAGTTTCTGTGTCAGGGTACTGGACTAGTCACCTATACCAGACAAAGTGGGCACCAAAACCCTCTTTTGTTTTTGCTGTGGGTGTCTGACTGTAATGACTTGAGGTCTCATTTGTGGAAGAGCTAAGTGCTCACTACATGCAACTGGGGCACAATGCTGCAAAATGCTAAATACTCCGAAAAAGACAGACACTCAGCGGTTCAAAATTAAAATTAGTAAGTATCATCCATGATCTTCCTGGACTGCCTTTCCTGTATCCACGTATGTTATGCCCAGCATAGGGACAGTGTGACAGTAACAAGTACTTATCTGGGAAATGGTAGTTTTGAGGTTCCAAATCCCCATTAGGACAAAAGGAAAACTGTTCTCAGGTCTGAAGGGTGATCCTCTCTCTCCTACAGGTTCCAGGTGTTTAGGCTCTCCTACATAGTTGCTCAAATCAGCAGACTTTTGGTATTTCTAGGTCATTTGTCTGGTCAGTTTAACCAAGAAGGCTTTGCCCTTCATTATTTAATCAAAACTGAAAAATTCCAGCAAAAAGCTTCAGTTTTGACAGACCTTTTCTTGTCAGACAACTGTTTTGTACATATTTCCTGTCTGAACTGCTGAGACTGTGGCAGGACTTTGGGATGAGTGTGCCAGTCCCACTGTACAAGTTTCTGTTTGCAAGGGTTGTTGCTCTGGGAGAAGTCAACCAAAGCTTGCAAAGGCATGTCTGAAGTTCAGATGAACTCTTCTACATCACAAGAGAGATCACCTGTCCTTCAAGGCTGAGATCCAAGGGCAGCAAGGAGCAGCCCAAGCAGCCCTATTTACCAGGCACTACAAAAGCAGGTGTAATCAAAGCTGTTCCAAGGAGAGGAGACACTCATCTCATCCCTCTTGGACTCCAGCCAGGTATTTCTATATCCTTTTCCAGCAAACCTTCCCACATTTAGAAGACAACAAAATTTAGGCAAGACTATTAAAAGAGATGGAAAGATTTGGGGAGGCTATGGCAGCAACTGCAACCTTTGCTGTCTGGGTTCTGTGCACATCAGGGATCTTTTAACAGGGATCAGTGCAACCTGGCATTTAAATAATATCACCGTGGGAGCGGTTCTTTTCTGCAGCACACCACAGTTTCTTGTGCAGTGTCAAATTTGGTATCATTTTGACATCTCGTCTGTGGCACTCATCCATCTGGTGCAACTGAGTAGGTGTTGGGTGGGGCTGGCAGGAGAGACTTGTTTAAGTGTTTGTTTTTATCCTGCAGAGGAATTGCAGAGCCAGTTCAGTAATTATTAAATAGTCATCTTTAGAAAAAAAAAAAAAAAGAAAAAAGTGTGCTAATATTCTAAAGAAATGGTGAATAAGACAGCTGGCACTTCTCACTGCTGAAATGTGGGGACATTGTTCCCATTTCTGCTTGGTTCCATTTGTTTTAGGATGCCTTCCTCATTGGGCTGGCACTCTGCTTTCTATTCCTGACTCAGCCAAATGCCTCCTGGCTGAATTTGGATAGGTCACTCCATCTTTTGTGCAGCAGTTTCCCTCTCTGGAAAACGCATCCAGAGTAAAACACCTCTCTTTTTATAAACTTTGAAGTCTGCTGATAAAAAATGCAATGAGAGATGGCCATTATCATTACTACCATTATATTAATTTGTGGTTATTCCATTCAAATAATCATCATTTTGAATTAACCTTTGCTGTCATCTGCTCACAGCAAAAGAGAGGATCTGACCACAGTGGAAACAAGTCCACAACTTCTATGGCTGACTCTCTGTGTCTTTTGGGAACTTGTTTCTCTCACGTCACTCAGAACAGGGCAGAAAAGTACTTCTCCCTGTTTAACTGCCTGCTCATAACATTCCCACCATTCACAAATGCACAGTGCACCAAGCAATCATTTCCCTCCCTGTGAGTGACCAGGGAACGTTCCACCTGCTCTTCTTAACTTCTGGACAGACCTTGGAACTCATTTCTTTGCCTTAGGACAGTGACTCCTGCTGTTCTGTTTGCTGGTCTGCTGGGATGTAGTTGTGCTTTCTATTTATCAATCAGTTTTACCCTGCCCTGTGATCAGTTTATGGACTGAAGAAGTTATTGGTAGCACTTAATAATGCCTCCAGCAGAACATCTATTTGCAAATGTACTAGATAACCAATGAAACAGGGAAACTCCCTATGCATATTTGAATATAGTCATTTTTGTCCAGTGTGTCTAATCCTGTGAGGTTCTGACCACCTCCATGAAACCCTGGCACAGGCAGGGATGCTCGGAGCAGCTTGCAAATTGCTATTTTGTGATTGGCAGACATGAACACCAAATTCATTTATATCCAGAGAATATTTAAAGATGTGAACCGAGATACGGAGATTACATAGCCTGTCCTTGTGAACGGAAAACTGTGTGATATGGCTTTTCTCTTTCCTCCTTCCCCTTCTCCTGTACATGCAGCAAGAGGTGTTAGCCTAGGAGTCTCTGTAAAGGAGTTTGTGGGAAGCTCACTGGGAATTGAATGCTTTGTATTTTCTGGTGGCCTTCATCAAGCCTGGCATCTTGGCACTCTCAGAGTTTAGCAATTTCACACCTGAGATTATCAGTCCTGTTACAAAAAACAAAAGTCAAATCCTGGGCTTTCAAATGCATTTTCTTCTAAAATACTCGGTTAGAGAAGATCAGAAGCATCCACTGGGGACACCGATTAATAAGAACAAAATATAATCTCTTTGTTTTTTGTTTTTGTTTTAGTCAAGTAACAAAAAAATTCAGTGTTGGTAATATCACCCTGAAGATATCTACCATTTTACCTGCATTGTTACTCTTCACTGCCAAGGAAAGGTGGAGGAATTAAATGGATTTTATTTGTAGATCGGGTTAGGCAGAGAGGTTTCATATGATTATTTCTTAGCTTGCAGACTAAAGCATGTACTCTATGTTGGAACAAAATCCATCTTCTGTTTCTCTACTGTGATTTGTGTCATAATAAACTTTAAGTTTCTTCTCTAAATTATTTCCCTCTCTGTAATTTCCTCTGGTGACTCCTGGACCCTGAAGTGCCACTAGCTGCAAAATTACAGATAGGAGTATTTTGAACTCCAGTCATTCACAAGGAATTCATAATCCTGACATCCCACAAATGCTGTATTTGGTGTGAGATGAAAGGAACTTATTCACTGCTTTAATCATAACCTATTCATTTCTATAAACTAGGATTTCTCTTTATTCAAGCATCTCTCCATTTCTTTCTTGCCCACTCCAGGAATGATACAATTTCAAATAACTTATAACAAATTGAACACTTTTGCAGCAGAACATGATCACTGCAGGAGAAAGGGAAGGAAGATGCACAAAAGCAATGAAAGAGACCTTTGGATTACAAAATTTAGTAATTTTTATTTAAAAAAATACCAAGGGTCCAGTCACAGCTTTGTTGTAAGGCACTAAGTCCCATTTTTGTACAGTCTTCTCTCCTGTCTCTCTCCCAAGGACCAACCCCAGGTAAACCTCACTGTGCCAGCCCATGCTGAGCTGAATGATATTTGCTGTCAGTTATGGAATCTTCAAATCATAGAATAGTTTGGGTTGGAAGGGAACATTAAAGGTCTCTAGTTCATCCTGCACCAGGCAGTTTCCATTTAGTATCAAAATATAACTCCTCTTATCAGCTTCAGACTTTCTGGCTTTATGTTTCCTTTCGCTTTTCTGATTTTTGTGAGATCATTGCCCTGGCTGGTTCAGTGTGCAAAGGCAGGGAAATAAACATGGAAATAGGCAGGAGTGATGCTGCAGCCAGTTCTAGGCAAGAATGCAGAAAAGCTGAGTCTTCCAGGAATAACACTGGTTTCTTTGCTACAAACTAACTCTGCTACAAAAAAATTTGCCTAATACTGTGGAAGAGTAAAATGAAAGACTCAATTTATTTTCCCAACTGTATTCATTATATAATTAACTTTTATGATATGCTCTGTCTCCTCTCTTAACAAACCAGCTCTTTTGGGACATTTTGGGTCTGTTCTGCGTTTAACTCTTGTTCAACAGGGTGACCAGACCAGTTCACTCGGGTGAACTGGCAGTACCCCAGCAGAGGGTGAGGAGCCTGGCTGCGTTGGGGGAGCCCCCTCTCACAGCTCTCCAGGTTCTGGTTTTCCTGGAGCCTCTGCAGCTCTGCCTTCAGGCGACCAAGCACCACAGCCTGCCCCTTCCACTGCTGCTCTGCTCTTACATGACAAAGAAAATCAGAGGGTTTAAGAGGTTTTTCATAACCTGAGATTGTTTTCGGAGAACACAAAATATTTCCTCTTGTATTTGGCACTTTCCGTGCTGGCAAAGCAATAAAATTAATGTCATCTTCTTCTTCATGTCAGTTTATTTGGGTGCCCAAGTTTTTCTGAGTCATCTCGCCTTGGGTGACCAAGGGACCAATTTTCCCAATGTTGCTATGTTTATATGTCCCAACTTATTGTTCTGATAATTCATGAAAGAATTCTACTGCCTTCCTTGCTGATCTTTCACTCCTCGTTCCTGCAACACTTGCTTTCTTTTGTAAAACAGATCCTGGGCAGTATTTCACATCTCAATTCATGATTACTAGATTTTCTTAACAATATCTTCTGAGATAAATTATCAAAGACTTTCTGAAATTTCCTTAAAAATTTATATTAAATGGTTCTGCATAATCCACGGCTTCATTGAGATCTTCAAGATTTTTTTAGGAAGTTATAAAAGGCATGTTTCACTGTTACTGGATCAGTCATGCTTAGCATTAGGCAGATTTTGTAATTTGCTAACTTATATTTCAACATTTCTTTCTTTTTCATTTGGCTGGGATGATCCTGATTTTAAAGCAAAATACATGGAATGTTCCATTGCTTTGGTATAACAGAATAGCCTATTTTTAAGGGAAACTTGCATGATTTTGTTAACAGCTATCAGTCTTGATTGATGCCATCTGCTCTGGGAGGTTTGTTACTTTAGCATGTCAATCCTGCAGTTTCTCTTCTGATACCTCGGTGTTTGACAGGCACCCATCTACAGTAATTAAATAGAATATGTAGAGAGTGACTGTATTTTCAATTGGTAAAGACTGATGGGAGGATACAATGTAGTCTCTATAATTGTATCTTGTCATTTTTAACTGCCCCCTTGATCCAGCAAATTCACTAATTCTCTTTCAGATATTTAAATTTCTCATTTGTTTGTAGAAATGTGTCTCTTTGCATTTGAAATATCCTCTCAGCCCTCCTATTTCCCATCTTCCACTTTTCCTTGCCAGTTTACGTTCCTGTCTTTTGGGTTAGCCAGGGCTAGATTTCCTTTTCCTGAAGGTTACCTGTTTGGTTCATCATACTGTGTTTGTTTTTTCTTGCCTTCCTGCTTCCTTTTTGGTTTCGGGGTATGCATACCTTCTGTGATGCAATTATGGTATGCTTAAGTAGTTCCATGTTGAGGGCAAAGATTGTAATGCCTTCGCTTCTGACTCGTTCTCTGCACTTCTTTCCAACCCTCTCCTCCCTCCAAATGCAAGAAATTTAAAGGATTATATTTTAATTGTGGTGCAGTTCGAGTGTTATATTGTTATTAGGTTTCTATCTGCACCCTGGGAGGCTTTATATGATGTTTTGTATTTCTTGTGTTTCAGCAGGGGCGGGTATTTGTGTATTAGCTTCTTTATTTAGGACTGGCCCAGACCCAAGTCTCTGCACTTCTAGACACTGAATGAAGTGCAATTGTGACACAAACAAGCAGCAAATGCAATTTCAGATAAAGGTCCTGCCAAGGAGCTTTGAAGGGAAATAATGAACTCAGATTGGTCAGACCATTTGATGCTGGAGTAGGTTTCAGTAAATTCAAGGGCACTAGCAGGGTTTTGGAAAAAAGCTGGGTGCGTTATCAGGCTGGTGCTCTCTAGAAAAGGAAGAGTTGCTTTGGTTTTTTTTCACACCATGATGCTGTTTAACCATGCTTGCCAAACAAGAAACTGGGAAAAAGACTAAGGAAAATCCTGGTTTAAGACCAAGAGACACACATGCTTTGTTTTAGCATCTCTCTGCCATGGTAGGACAAACTGCTTTAATCAGTTTCGAAAAACCATGCACAGCTCTGGAACCCAGAGGAAAAATAGAGGCATTTAAACGAAAATGCCCAGAGCACTGAGAAGGGGAGGAAAGAGAGGATCAGGGAGGAAAGAAGTGACATCTTGCCTTCTGCTCACACACTGACAGGAGGAATATGATCTGTACAGGAAGTAAAAATTAGGGAAGGGTCAGACAAAGCCCCAAGTATGAACAAATGGTTTGCATACAGGGCCTGGCTATGAATGACAACAGATCACTGGGCTACAAAGATACAACCAAATCCACACAGGTCCAGTTTAGAGGGGAAGACCTGGGAAGGGATCAAATGTGGATGCCTGATCCAGTGATTCCCTGTGAGATTCCCTGTGAGTCAGCATGGCAGCCAGGTGGGAGCTGTGCACCTTCCATGCCACATCCCCAGTTTGGGCATCTCAGGAGCACAGCAGGGCACAGGTGCCACGGAACATGGTGGAGGCCACTTCCAAAGGAGTGTCATCAACTTCAGCACCGTGGGGTGGGGCCTATTTGGCTGTGGCTAACTGAACTCAATGGGAAAACTCTGCTTCCTGATGCAAGTGCAGGACTGACACCTTCACAGAGAAGAAGCAGCCACCTCCAGCTTTATATTAAGTTCTCTGTGGCCATGGCACTAAGACAACACTACATTCACTTGAATTTAGCTTTGAAAGGAGTTGCATAAAAGAAAATAATAGCACCACCATACTTTTTAGGAGAAAATGAAAAAGAAAATTTTTTTTGAGGCTGACCCTTGGCGGCCTGTTCAAAAGAGCTGGAAACTATCTGAACTACACAAGGAAAAGAAAAAAAAGAAAGAAAAACATGCCCACAAGGGCTGAAAAATCACTTCAGTAATAGATGGCTTTTAACTTTACATCAGAAAATGTTTGGCAGGCATAATTTTAAAGTGTTAGGAAAATGTGTGTGATGACTGCTTGGGTGAAAGAGCAAATGTAGTCCACAGTGAGATTTATCAAATGTTCACATAAGCAATCAGAATCTGGCAGGGCCAGCCGCCCGTGGAGAGGGGCAAAGAGGATCACAGCTCTAAACTTTGAAAATTTAATGAAGCCCACTGATTTCTCACAGGAAATTTTTTTTTGAGCATGTTCATGTGTCTTGGGAATGCTAGTGAGCAGAAGGCTATGACAAAATGCCAGCTATAAGGCATAAGGGAAACAAAGCACTCCAAACCCCACCAAAACCCAAACCACCCTTTTTCTTTTTTAAAGTTGCAAAGATTCTTGATGTCCCAACAGCCCTGAGCACCCTGTGTTATCCTTAATCACACAAACAAGCCTATTGACCTAACTGGAGTTATCAGGAGAGTCTTCCAGGACTGGCTCCTTTTCAGAGAGACCAGAAGAGCACCAAATTTCCTGGGGCTTGCACAGAAATATGTAGAGAGGCTTGAGCTCCAGTGGAAGGAGCAGACAGTGGTGTCTGAGGGATTCATGAAAGCAGGAGCTGGCTATCTGCTTACAAACGAAAAGAGGGACATCAAGGCAAAAAAAAAAAAAGGAGCTAAAGGGCTAGAGGGATAACAAGCAGACAAAAAAAATGCAGTTTAAAGAAGAAAGTAGTTTTCCTTAGTTTTATGCTACAAATATCTAAGCAGCTTGCTTTTGCTATTCTGTTGGAGTAGCATCCTACCAAAGTGTATTTTTCCAGCATCTTTTGTTGCACAGGAAGTTTTAAAAAGGAATGTTTTATAGTTCAGACATCTCAAAGATCTCTTCTCCCACTGCTTGACACACGACCTTTTTGCAGCAAGTGATGACACTTGGGAAGGTGTGTGCCTGGGAGACTCCTTGGAGTGTGGGGCTGTGACAGCCATGTCCACCCAGCCAGAGCGCTCCTGCCAGAAATGAGGCACCAAATGACACACCCAGGCAGTAAGGTGCTCCAGACCTGACGTGGGCTTTTGGAGAGTGATAGAGGTGCCAGAAATATGTAACAGCCAGACCTTGCTGAAAATGTCAGAGGAGGGAACCAGATGGGAGAGTCTTATGCTTCTTGGGAGAGTCTTGACAGGTTGTGAATAATTAGTTTGTGTAGACTGGAGACAAGCCAGCAATATCTTAGTCTTGATCCCACATGTGGGAAGTATGAGTGGGAGTAAGGGTACCTATTGTCTCCCAGGAATGGGCTGTGTCCTACACGTAAAAAGTCTGAATTTGATCCTGTTTTTCACTTCTGTCAGGACTGCGCTGACTTTCCAAGTCCCCAAGGGTACATGAAAGTCATATGTCTGTTGGGCCCAAATTGTTAGTAACTCATACTTTCCATATGAAGCTCACCATAAAACAACAAAAAGAAATTACTTAATTGAATATGTTTGGAACCTAGTATCAGAGGAGTGTAACAAATAGGAAACAGTCAAGCAGCATGCAATCGAAGAGTTAGGGAGAAGTTACAAATTTCAACACACATGCAGCTGCCTTGTGGAAAAACAATCAAAACTACTACATTTAATATGGTTATGCATCTAGAATAATTTCCATCCAGACATGGAGAAAGACTTAACATGTTTGCTTGAGATTTCCCCGTTATATTTTCTGGAACTAAAAGGGAAACGGTGAAACTCTGTGGCCAAGTGATTAGCCCAAGGTCATAGGGCAGGAGATCTGGAAGAAGAACTTTGGAGTCCTGGTGATATACTTTAACCACAAGACCATCCTTCAGTCTCTTTCACGCTGATGACTTTGGAACTAGCTTTAAAAGATCCAGTGAGAAGCAAGATGGGAGTGATAGATAGCTACACTAGATAGCCAAAGGCAACAAAAAAGATTAGAGACATGTGGGGGTATTTCTAAACAAAAAAGATTAAAACCAGAACTATTTCATTTAGAAAGGAAAACAGTAAAAGATGATGGAATTGAGGTATATAAAATAAAGAATGGTGTGAAGGAGAAATCAGATGCCCTTCATAAAGCAAGAGGGCACTTAATGGAATTTAAAAAGGCATTATCTTATAAATGAATAAGGATATCACTCTACAGCTTATCTCTCAGCAACCTGTGGAACTCTCAGTTGCAGGACATTGATGCAAATACTTGAATAAGACTACAGAAAAAAGGAAAGACCGTATGCAGCCAGTAATAAATACAGATTTTTGAGTTAAAGAAAATGCTTCTTTAAAGCCACAGTTTTCCTTGAAAGAACCACCTCTCCCCCTGAGAAAGAGCTAGCTGTTTTATTCCTGACCAGAATTCTTCCCAAACAGGAACACTCCTGCCTACTGGTTTCTCAGGAAGTCTCTTCCTTGAAAGAGCATTAAAGCCTTAGAAATTCAGTTTTCTGCTAATAGCAAAAATCATGTCCTCATTTTGCCTCCAGGAATCCCAAGCTATTTTTGTACCACAGAGGCCACTGTAAGGAAAAGCTGGAGGATATGGAAGGTTGCACTTTCTCATTCTGTCCCTCAGCTCACATCTGCAGCTACCTTGAACTCCACTTTCATCTCTCTCCATTCTCCAGAGCCAAGCTGCAGATCCATGCAAGATTCCACCTGGATCTCGTCAGTGACCATCTCTTGAATGTCTAGAACAAACCCACTGGCCTTTTGTTTGTCCACACAGAAGGGAGCCCTACCTGCCCAGCTCTCCCTTTTGACTCTCTTTGAATTCCTCCGCTGGCCTTCTACCAGCCTTCAAGGTTCTCTCTAACGTCCTCGCATCTGTGAGCCCCCTTCGATAAGCAGGGTGTAAATTGTCCTCTGCCGATTTAGCCAGCCCTTTTCTCATTTTCTCCTGTAATGCTCTTCATGCCTTCACCTGCAGCCGCCAGCTGGGACAGCTGGCCTGACACCACTCTCGGCCCTCTGCCACACGGATGTCAGGCCTGTCAAACCCCTTTCCTGCCATCCCACTTAGAGCAGAGCAGGCTCCTACAGACAAATGGTGCCAAACCTGCCTGTTACTGGCAAGCCAGGAATGTCTGTTTACCTTTGTGTGAGTGGTCCTTAGCGCACGGATTCTCTCTCTTCAGTGTTTGGAAAAGATTTGGTGTAATGGGTGCATAATGAGCTGCAGAAATGATAACGATCTGTGAATTATTCAGCACCGGTCCCCTGCGCTGAACGGATGGCCCATCAATCTCTCTCAGGGCAACTTAACCTCTAGGTGAGTCTCGCCTTGTTTAGAAAGCGGTACATCTTGGGGAGACCCGCACGGGTATTTTAGCTAGAGACCCCCATTTCATTCCATTCCCTGGATCCTGGCGAACCGCGCGCTCCTCCCTCCTTCCCTTGACAGTTCTGTGATCGTGCTGATGGAGCTGCACTCCCTTTGTAAGCTGCGATATGCATCTCTTCCATCTAATGCCGCCGCCAAGTTCAGTGCACAGAGGGAAATAAAGTTGTTTTAAGGCAAGGTGCTCTTAGGAAATAAACTTTCAGCTACTTTGGCAGCCCCCGGATTCTTTGGTTTCCAACAGTTATTTGGAGTTATACTCAATGTCTGCCACTCCTCTCCTCTCTTCTCTCCTCCCTACTCTCCTGGCAACACTGATAGCAGGAGCTATTAATTATTAATTACTTGTTGAATACCTGCAGTGCTCTGCTGCAGCAAGGGGAGATGTTCCTGCCCCACCAGGATTTATAGACTGGGCATACAAGCAAATTAGCGTGCTGAAAGTTGACTGGGTGACTGGATGATCGAGAGGATGTTTTCAAGTTGCTTGTAAGAGAGTGAGAAAAAGAGCTTTTTGCTCACGTTTCTTTTACTAAATCTCCTCTCACCTTCTTATAGAATGCGTTGAAAATAAAATGAATGCCACTAAATAAATCATAGGAAAATTGTAAGCATTAAAGATCTAACTTGGAAAAAATGAGGAACTATAGAAAGAGAAATAGTTTTGCAGCTGGAATGAAAATAAACTAAGGATCTTATGTGAAGAGCAAATCAGAAATTCCTCTCACTGACAAAATTTACACAGAATTTTCACTGATCAAAAGAACAGATATTGATTTTTTTCTGTGAAAAATTCAGGGTTTTTTTTAAAAAATTTTCTGTCAGTTGGTCTTTTTCACATTTCTACCTAAAGAATATACAAAATAAACAGTGGTTTTCGGGTATGGGAAATTACTTTTTGAGCAACTTTTTAATATATATATGTGCATGTGTGTGTATTTTCTTAAAAAAAGTTAATCTTTTGTCCACTGAGAGAAATGTTGATGAAAAAAACTTAGTCAATATTAGCCTATTGGTCTCAACTAAGGTCACTGAGGTACCTTTGTGGAAATATTCTCCGAGTAGCCCAGGTTTTAAAGGTATGTACAAAACAGAGTATTACCAAATTTAAGATCTAATTTTCAGTGCTGCATCTTCAATGCATCCAAAAGTGTTCTGGGAAACTATTGCCTAAGCAGGCCCAGTTTATATCCATATTTACTGTCATTTAGCTCAAATAGCTACTTCTCTTCTCTCTGGGATTCATTACCTAAGTGACTTCACAGGGAATTTTCATATCACTTTGCAGACTACACATTGCTAACAAGGACATTCAAGGCTCTTCTAATCTCCTTTCAAATGACAGACCCTCCATTCCCCAATCATCCTTCTAGCTGTGGTTCCAGTTTAACCTCACCTTCGTCAAAGATGAATGATTGGAGATGCATGCTGTGCTTTAGATTAAGTTTCACCTGTGACTTATGCAGAAATATTAACATTTCTTCATGTCTGCTGGAGATACTTTGGCTGAGACAACCTCCCATCATTTCTGTCTGATTGATCTGATTATCAAATCGTGATGTGGCTTCAGAGCTCATCTGTAAGAACTAAAAGTTGACAGGTGAGGTCTCACCCAGTCTAGCACAGCAGTAGGAGACAGTTTTATTCCCACACCAGCAACCTGTTAGATAGAGGCACCCACAATCACAGAGTCAGAAGTGGGGTGCACATGCCTGAGCCTCTGTAGCAGCAGTTACAGCCCTGCATGTCGGCTGTCCTGCAAATCATCCTGAATTACGCCAGGGAAGATAAGGGAAAACCCATAGATGCTTATACTGAACCTGAGGTTTGAGGCAAAACTGAGTCATTAGTGCTGGCTGAGGGGGAACAACCACAGCTGGTGGTTGAGAATGAGAAGCAGAAAGAGCCATTAACCTGTGTGAGACAGAACTCCTTTCTTTTCCTATCACCTTCGAGCAACCCTGCTGATCGGAGGTGTGTTTTTAGTTTTAGTCTTTTTTAAAGGCTGTTCCTTATTCATGAGTGCACTGGGCAAGGAAGACCAGTTGAGTAGAAGCCACTAAACAATTTGTCAGGATGAGTTGTCCTGTGCCCCAGCAAGCACTCCTCAGCTTTGTATCCCTCACCCATAGACTTCGTCTGCGTACAAACCACCTGCAAAGCCGCGTCTGCGCAAACCTGCCAGCCACATCAAACCCTAACTTCCATCGCCGGTGCGGGCAGGCAGCCAGAGGAGGAGCTATCAGGAAAAGGTTATCAGGTGAGCCATGCACTTCATAAACATGGGATTACAACGGAACTTTCTACAGCATCAGCTTTGGCTCATTTGGATATGGGATGTTGTTCATTTGATTTCTGGATTGAAAGCATGATTAAAATACACATTAGAGAACCCAAGAGTATTAAAGCTACAACATACATAATCAATATGGAATGTGCTAATGGCTTTCACTTCAAGATTTCTTTTTGAAGGTGTTATCAGCTAGGAAGATAGTAGCTACTCCCTTCTCCTGCCTATAGACATTCTCTAAACGTTTACATTCAACCTAATTTACCAAAGAAGTAGCAAAAGAAGAGATCTCTGCCTACATAAGAAGTAAAGGCGGGCCAAATAAAAATTAAGATGTACATTTTATATTTGTCTCCTTCTAAAATCAAACGTCTTTCTTTAAAAACAAAAAAATCTGTGGAAAGTGGGACAACAGAAATCTGTATTTTAACACAGAAAAACAAATTATTACTTTGTGAAACAACACAGAAGTCAATGGCACTACACCAGAGAAGAATTTTAGCCAGGCTGTAAAAAGAAAACACAAATGCAACACAGACCAACAGAAAAGACTCCATTTAGAAAAGATTCCATTTAGAGTAAGAATTATGTTTCTGTCAGAAAAAAACCAACAACTAACTAAATTTATTTCCTGGAAGGAGAACCAACTTGGCTCCGCTGCAACAGCGTAAAAGGATCCAAAATAAGTAACAGCAGGCATCTCCGCTAAAATTTGCTTCTGATCAACATTATTTTCCCTCTGGTACAAGAGAAGAGTTGAACACGTACTGCAAGTGAGGCACAGCAGTTTACTGCACAGAACATGAGAAAGGAGGCTAAAGCTCTGGCATTTAAAACTCTGCTCAGCCAGGGAGCCAGCAGAAGGTCTTAAACAAGCCACACGCACTCTGTGGAGCTAATTCCCACCTAAATGCTTTCTATTTCCGATATAAAAGCTCAAACTGTAGGGGCCAGAGGGTGGAATAGTCTTAATTACACCCATGTTCTACGCCTGCTTCCCCACACACGAAGATGTGAGGTCAGACCCTCACTGCAGGGATGTCAGCAATGCTGAGGGACTGTCAGCTCCCTGAAGTATCTTACTAAATCCATGTGATGACATGAAAGCAGGAACTTTATATTATGCTTTAGCGGTGGCAGTTTGTTTATACCAGCACACATTAATAAAGGAAGAGTAAAGCACCACAACCACAATCTGTACATCTGTGTCTGTTTCATGGTATCCTGAAAATATTTCTGAAGTAGTTGGAATACAGAAAGCAGAAATTATCATTCCATCCCAGCTGGGCTCATGTGAAATGCTATTTGACTGTGACTGGCAGATTTGGTATTTAGTTAATTGTGAGAGACCCCACTTTGAATAATGTACAAACATTTGTTATGATCAGTGAATATTTCCCTTCACATCGCATTTTCTCCATACATAAACTTACCATAATCCAATAAAAAGCCTGTGTGAGCAAGTCGTCTACTTGCAGCCTTTCCACTGTGCAGGGGAAAGCCTGGGTTTTTTTGCATATGATGTTCATGCAATTTTTCATTTCTGCCTGAGTGAGATCTGCAATGAATGGAAGTTTTCTTCATGCAAAATCGTTTGTTCTCAGGCTGTTCCAACATAAAACTGAAGGTTTCATTCAGAGACATCAAGTAAGAAATGCTTTTCACAATCCAGTAAAAAACCCTGCACTAGACACGAGGAAATCGTTCATTAAAAAAAACCACAATCCAAAACCCAACTAGGGAACTACACTGAGGTGACAAATGAAATGGTAATGGAGAAAAAATTAAGAATAAATAAAAGCCAACAGAGTCCTAAAGTTTCACAGTAATTTGACTTTCAAAAAGTGGATGCACACTAAATACTCCCCGTAAAATCTTGCATCTAATTCACACATGGTCAAAATGGAATTTACATTAAGTCAGTGTTTCTAAGGGACAGAGCAACACGTAAGGTCCAAACTTGACTTAAATCCAGAAGAATTCCACTGAAATCAATGGTTACAGCAGTGCAAATCAGCAAGAGATCTAAATCTGTCCTAGCTGATTCCAGATCTATCTTTTATTTGCTATATGGCTTCAGGCAAGTCAGTGACCTTCTTTTTATTTCTCAGTTTCTCCATCCGTAAAATGGTGATAATATTGTTGTAATACATGAAGATTGGGGGGACTAATTAATTCTCTAACACAGTCTGGATACGGAAATTTCTGGGGATCAATCATTTTTAGTCACCTCCATCATCTTTATTGACTCTTTATAATCTTAATACTTGGCTTTTTGCTTGCTTGCATGTTTCTCTTTTAAAAACCATAAGCCATAGCCTGGTATCCTTATTCAAGTTTTACACTGTTTACTTCCACGGCAGGATTCACATGAGAAAACCGAGCACAAAATTCGGAATTGGCCAAACGGTGAGGCTATTTCAAACAAAACTCATGAATCACTGTATGAAATTAATACCGTTTACATTCGTTTTTTCAAGAGCGCAGTTTATTAACTGATGCCCAAAGAATCAGGGCACAAACAAAAAAGTCGCAAATCATTCTCCACCCTTATTTGAACAACGCACGCTGCGCCGGCATTTGAAGGGACAGTCGGTTTTGTTCAAACAGTTAAAGCGGGGAAAAAAAAATAGTGAAGAACAACCCAACCTGAAAACACCCTAACGTCTGACAGCTCTGAGAGGGACCTCTAGCGTGTGCTAGAACATTTTGTGTTGTGCTTCGGGCGCAATTAATACACCAAAATCACCGCAGTCATTTTGAATAGGCAAAGGGAAGTTTCGCCAAGTGCCTCCGACCCGCGGGGCCTGCATCGTTCCGCGGGCCGAGCATCCTTCCGCGGGCGCTGCCGAACCCAACCCGCAACTATTAAACTGACTTTTTTTTTTTTAAATTTTCTTTTTTTTTTTCTTTTTTCCCCCCCGCCGGACTCGGCGTGCGCAAGGAAGCAACTTCCCCAGGTCACCCCGGAGTTTCCCCGCTCCCCCACCCGCAGCGCCCAGCCCCCTTGCACGGCCCCCGGCTCCCGGCCCCGGCCGCCCCCGGCGCTCGGGGCCAGCTGAAGCTGGAAAGTTGCGTTCCAGGCGCAGCCTTTCCTCCGGGCTCGTGACCGGGAACAACAATTACTGGAGCCACNCGGCGGGCGAGGCGGCCGCGCCGCGTCCCCGCGCGGGGTGCGAGCGCCCGGCACATGCGTGGAAGCGAGCGGCGCCCGAGTCCCTCCGCACCCTCCGCTGCAAACAACAACAATCCCGAGCAGCCCTTACCTGGAACATCGGAGCCGCCAAANCGGGGAGGAGCCGCGCTCCTCGGCAGCCCCCGCCGCTCAGCGCAGGAGAGGGAAGCGTTTCGCCCATCTTTAATTCTCCCGAACAGTCCGAGCACGCTCGGTGCCCGCGGGGCACGCTCACATAAACTTGTAGCGCGCTGATTGGAAACAGGCGGCGGGCGGCTTGCNCCCCTTTTCCCCCACCAACTCACACTTCCGATATTTCTCTCTCCCGGCAGCGGTCTGCTCTCCTCGCTACACCAGAGAGAAATGCAATAGCTTGGCTAAGGTAGACAGAGCAAAATACAGAGAATAGTTGCTCCAGGGCTTTGAAACCCCTCAAGGCAAGGATCAGGATACAATTAGCTCATGTCTCTACCTCCAGTCTGAATCAATCTCCGAAATAAAAGTTAAATTAAATTAACTGATCACACGGGCATAAAATTGATCTCCTTCGACACGTGCATATTGAAAGATATATANGAACCGCGGGGCCGTCCCTCCCTTCCCTTCCATTCGCCGCCCCGGCAACAAAGGGCGCCGCGGGGGGCCCCGGGGGGGGCTCGGGCATGGGGGGAAGGTGCCTCCCGCTCTCNATTTTTTTCGGATTTTTTTGGTGGAAAAAACAGTCTCATTCCAGCCTACAACTTGCTTTTTACTCTCCTCTTGCACAGAAAAGCTGATTTTAATCGTTGTGATTAGTTTTGATGTAACGTTTCCGCGGGCGATTTCTGCAAATGGATGGAGTGTTTCTTTGCCAGAAGAGGGAAAAGCAGCAGATGATGATAATTATAAGGATTGTTGGTTGTTTCTTTCTTTCTTTCTGTCTCTCTCTTTCTTTTTATTTGTGTTTAGATCTGTCTCTTCACTTTCCCGAGCTGACCTGACATTGCCATTGCACTAAGGTCGCACAACTTGTTGATTAGGATCACCTCCCGTTTTGATCGAGGGATATGGGATAATTTGGCAGTGGAGCAACACATTTTCTGTTCCCTTGGCTATATAACTTCCCAAATGACGTGTATAAAAATAAGCACATGGAGTCTGCTTTGCCCCAATCAAGTCTGAATCAATGCCTGGGGGTGATACACAAACTCATTTCAAATGTTCAACCATGCAGAATTGCAAAAAGATTGAAGGAATTGCACTGCATTTTTTAAATTTTTATATGTATGTCTCTCTATATTTATTTTTTTTTAAGCAGCGAAATTAAAAGAAAACAAATCCGTGTAAGCAAATCCAGGAATTTACAACTTAGGTTCATGTGACATCTCTCCGAATGCTACTAACTTTCCTTCTCCGATTACCCAATTACAATGGAGCCTTGCCTTTTTAATTTTCTTTTCCCTGCAGTTTGCAGCTGCCTTCTCCCGAAGATAACAAAACAGGGAATAGACAAATAATTTGCAAATCTTATTCTTGATCAGTTTTTCCTTATTCTATCTTTCTTCACCTCCCACTCCACCATATATTGCTTTGTTCAAAGCTACTGTGCATAGAAGCTGTATTAATTTGTTGTTGTTCTGTTAGAGGGGACTATTTTGTCATAAACCCACGGGTCACCTCCCATTAGTGTCACATCCTCGCTGTATACTTTTGTGAAACGGTATGTTTCTAAGCACTTCACAGTCCATTAATTCAGCGACTTTACTGACATTTCTTAGGAGAAAGACCAGGCTGCGAGGCCAAAACTGCCCAGTAAAGCCCCTGAATAGAACCACACTTATCCAGAGACTATCTGCAATTAGCTTTTTGTGGTACGTTTTTAGTATTTTAAGGAAAGTAATGCAAAATATAACAATCGCCTTTTCTCGTAAGGCAGCTGCTGTAGCCTAAGGAATGACTAATTCTCTTGCTTAAAAACACATCCAACCCGATGCATTCTTTTTGGTTTTCCTCTTTTCTTTAAGTGATAAGCCTAATAACATGGTAGGACTTCTCAGGTAGGAATCTCGCACCATTTGCGAATGCTTTGTCAGTCTGTTGTAACGAGAACAAATAGGTTAATTAACCAGGAATGGCTGACAGAAATTAAAAGGAAAAACTAGAGTAATCATACACTTGCACGCCCCAAGAAACGTGGCTTCATCTTCAAATTCTATTTTTAATATTCTTCCAAAATCCAGTAGCACAGAAGAGGAAGAGCTCCCCTCAGCTTTGCCTTCCCCAACTGGATTTGTATGAAACAGGATCATTGCAACCCTTACTGATGTTATGCATCTTGAGTACAGTCATTTTAAAGTACTTAAAGCTGGTTCAACAATTTAAAGGTTCTCATGGTTTGTCAGTTCAAAAGCAGTAAAGAAAATTTTCAGTTTTCCATCCTGATGAAATGAACACTTTACATGATGTTCAATACACCTGTGTCTTGACCTAACTTTATTTTCTGTATGTATTACAATGTGTGAACACAAAAATTTTTTTATGGCCTGTGTATGTGACTTTTAAATGCTTCACTGCTCTTCTCTTTCTAATAAATAAATAAAGCCCTGCCAGCAGCCTGGCACTCATTAGCAACCTGCATAATACACAGAAAAATAATCAGTAAAGGAATAAATTTTAATTTCAAGGTAGCAAATGGCTATTATGGTGAAAGGTGAAGAAAAATAGCAATATAGCATCCTTTAAAAATATGAAAAATATCATTGTACTGTTATTTTACCTGCAGCAAAGAGTTTATCAAATGATGTCAGCACTAGATAAGAAAAGGTATATTTTTTTATGAAGTAAAAAACCATATTATTTTTTACCTTAAGGAGGCTCATTTGGTAAAATTTTCTTCTCCAAGACAGAAAATCGTGGGCTGAAGTGGAATAGCGTAAATGCCCACAGGGGCAGCTGCAAGGCCTTTTGGGTAGATATTGCTGCCTCAGTTTGTGCACTGTCATATCAAGAGGGGACTGCAGCCTGGTTCTTCCCTCTACATGGGGATCCAAAATATAAAGGCACATGAATAAAATGGAGATTTACTCAAAGAAGTCTTAATATTAACTGCTCCACTGAAGTACTATCTGCATCTCTTTTCACATGCAGATTAAACATTTCCATAGTAAGTCCCCGGAAGAGGAGAGAGACCCTGGCTCTGGTTATTGTTTCTTCTCACAGTTTGCAGTATCCTCAGCCTTCACTGTCTAATCTCAGGCCTGAGTTTACTACTGATGTGGCCAAACTCTGATCTAGGGATGTATTTTTGACATTGGTAATGTTCACGAGATATAAATATAACCCATGCAGGCTGCCACATATATCTAAATAAGATAGCAGTGTTTACCTTTATTAACTGCTGGGAGGTAATTTGCATACAAAGGAGAACACATTAAACCAAATTCTGTTCCATTTTACTTGGAGTTATCTTTTTTTAAACAGGTTTATATAAACTACAACATGTTTGTGCATTATGAATATTTTACTGATGCTGAATAGCAACCTTAATGAGCTCAAACTGAGCTCAATATTTGACTTCTGAATTTTTCCTCAAATCATCACCTGTTCATAATTAGCCTCTGGAAAATGATGGTAGTTTTTCCATACCATTGTCAATGTTAACAGTTTGGAATATTGCAGCTTTTGAACAGGCAGGTTTTCCAACGGCTGCAGATCATATATGTCCACTTGCTAAAGGGCATTATTTCCGATTTAGCTGTAATCCTGTCTGGAAACAAGTACATTGGCTCCACTCAGGAAGGCACTCTTGTCAGCTTGACCTTCTTTTAAAAGTTCTCTCCTGCAGTTCATGGGCTTCATGTGTGCTGCAGCCTTGTTTCAAAAATACTGAGAAGAGCAGCTTAGTGTGGAAATATAAAGCTAGCAACTGTTGCCTGCACTAGATATTTTGTCAGTGGCTCTTTTTTCCTCTGAGAAAAATAGAAAGGATTTTACATTGCATTTGAATGGGGGAGATTTATAAACACAGTTTTCCCAGATTTGTTTTCCCCAAGGAGCGTTAAAAATAATGTATCTTTTTCTTTATTACCAGTAATATTTTGATGCAGTATTTGAAGAAATAGATTTTGTTATTTAGCCGTGAAATGGATTGAACAGTGTGAACCCTACCAAACAGTGAAGTAGCCTAAGCAACATCATGCCTTCTACATGTGTGAGAATAACAGGGCATTAGATCTTCTATAGGAAGGAAACTCAACTCGAGCAGCAAGTGCTTCTACCATATTTCTACCTAGTCCTTGTGTACTGCTGGCACTTGTGTCCTTTTGCTGCTAGTTAAAAAAAAAAGGAGTTGAAGAAAACTACTTCTGCCTCCCACTACAATTCCTGGTCGTGTGGTTGTCCCTGTGTTAGGCAATGCAAATGCAAACAGAAACAGAAGG
The DNA here is from genome assembly GCA_013398055.1 of Ifrita kowaldi. Lineage (NCBI taxonomy): Eukaryota > Metazoa > Chordata > Aves > Passeriformes > Cinclosomatidae > Ifrita > Ifrita kowaldi. The sequence goes on along the minus strand of VZRS01008644.1, from coordinate 64,851 downwards.
AGTGGTGGATTTCCTTGTGGATCCCTTAGCTCTGGCCTCATGTCATAACCAGATATGACAGTTCTGCCTGCCAGTCACTGTAAGAGGAGGTGATGTCTCTCTCTGCATCACAGTACCAAAATCTCTTGTACTGCAAGCTCCTTCAGTTGTCTGCTTCAGAGAGTGACACCAGACTTGTTGAGTAGCTGTTTTAGGGTGAAACGGCATCACTAGAGTGGGACATGAAGCTCATTTTTGTAATTTTATCATTGATATGAAAACTCTCAGAGTGAACTCCCTTCTCCAGAAACATAAATTTTTACAGAAGGAGTGTACAAAACTCTCCTGGGAGCTTCTTGCTCCCTTATGAAACTATGGATAATCTTACAGCCTGTATGGGTAATCAAGGGATCACAGAGTAGTTTCAAAGAAAGCCTCCCTTCAGGTTTTGGGGGCTGATTTGTGGGTGTCTTTTGGAAGCCTTCAGCACTCCGAAATCCCTCTGCCAGCAATGGAGGCTAGAGATGCTAAAACCTTTAGCGAATCACGTCACTTGTGGATGGGTTAAAAAGGTTAGAATACTGCCTTTGAGCATGTAGGATTGAAAGTGTGAACCCTGGTGTCATTGCCTCCTATGTGCATACGCATTTATAATTAACTTTGGGAAATTCTCTGCATTTCTCTGATGTTCCCTGCATTTCTCTTCCCTCCTCAGTTATTCTTTCCCCTGAGAAACAGTTCCTCTGCTTACTTGGTGATTGCAGAGGCTTTCTGGGGGGCACAAGAGGATAGTACCACGCTGGCTTTGTTTCCTGCTTTCAGACATTTCTGTGCAGAAAACCTGTCTCTGCTGGAAACTAGGTGAGAAAGGACCCATTCTGTACAACTTGTGAGGGCAGAGGCAAGACAGAGTTCACCTCTGCTTCTGCTGTCTTTTACTCTGACTGGATTTCCTCAATGCACATTAGAAACCTCTACCCCTCACTGCAAGCAAGATGTTTTTTTCAGATTAGTCAGTACCCTTTGCAGAAGGATTAATGCAGTCTTATGGTTACCGTAAGCTCTTCTGGGCTGGATCATGTGAAATACCAGCAGGGTTGAATATGGAAGGAACTTCAGTTGGTCTCACTGTTCGGAGAGAGCATGCAGAATTCAGGGCATAGCTGATAATGTGTCTCATGAGATCGTACAAATTGCTCTAAGATCGTTCCAATTTAACTGCTCAACTCATTCCAATTAAAGACTACACTGAGGAAAAGTGGGTGAAATGTGCTTTTGTGGGTATGTGTGTGTATGTTGGGGGAGAAGGGAAATTGGTAAGGAGAAAAAGAAGAGTTTCATTAACTTGGTTTGCTGTTCCATATTTCAGTAGCCTATAACAGAAAATGTGGTTTCTACAGGTAGTACAATCTGCCTCATTCTCAGTTCCTCTAGTCCACACACTCTCAGTTTTACTTCGTGGTCCTATTGCCTGAGCCAGAACTGCTCCTGAGAAGCCCTATAATACAATGGAAGTACCTTCAGGGCACCATAGAAATTTATGTTAGTGTATCTCTTTGTGCATCCTTTGGGTGTCAGAATCTCTCCGTATTCCTACCTATAAAAATGATTCCCTGAGCACACCTATCTACATACACAGAGACAATGAGCAGAGGTATTTGGTGCTGTTAAATAGTAAAACACACCAACAACCTTCCCTGGTGGATTTTTAACATTAAAACTACCATTCTCAGAAGCGTTACTCAACTGTACCTTGAGATTTCAGAAAGAAAGTTGACATTGATGTTACAGCATTCTCTTTCAACAGAAATGTATTTCTAAACACACTCCTCCAGAAAATGTGTGATTCAGCATAATATGGAAATACATTGAGATCTTTATTTGAAGCACAAATTTCTACCCAAGAAACCATCCTATTGAACTGAGGAAATATTTCAGTTATTTCAATACAGCTGCAAGAGAAACTCAGGCTGTGAAATCTGGATTTGTGTTTATGTTTTGAATAGCCCAGAGTCTGGGAGTATGTATTATGATGTGGGATTTTCAAGGAGCTGATCTGGATAAAGAAAGGGGCTGATCACAGAATTTGAACAGGCCTGTTGCTTCATCCACCCTTCAGAAACAGTGTGTTCCAAGTCTTTAGACTTACAAATACTGCTTGTAAGGAGTGACCAGCAGATCTTGGAACCAGACTAATTTGCTAGACTCATTGTAGAGTAAGTGTACCTTGTCAAAAGGATATTTGAAGGAGATGCTTACTACCCTTCTGCTAGAGAAGCAGCAAGTGTCTGAAACAAACCCTTTCCAAAGCAGAAGCCTGTTGTTATTTGTATTATCTTTATGTGTGACAGAAATTATGTTATGCCTTCAACATTACACATGAGCTTTGAAAAACTGATGTTGCTAGCACCTCCTGTTCTTTCTTGGTGGAAACAGGAATCTGTGGAAAGCAGTGGTACTTTTCTGTTTAGAATAATTTGGAGAAATCCACTTTTAAATCAATAATGTTTTTCTCCCAGCCACTTCCTGAAAAGCAACAGTTTTTCACCTCATACTGATTTTATATCACTATAATTTTCTGGGTTTGCAAGGAATTACAGGACCTGGGCTACTCTGGCCATACTTGATGGATGAGTTTATGCAAAAGAGGGAAGTTGCATGAATGTTAAAGGTACTGTGTGTTTTCTTCTTGGTTCTATATGTAGTGTTTATATCCCAGATGCTGTTATAAGGGTAATTTTCATGTTATGTCTCAGTACCTACTTTTATATAAGAAAAATGTATATAGTAGGTAGTGATAGACAACAGTAGTTTTTTGGGTAATGATAGCAGTCAAATATGAACCTTGTGACCTCATCATAATCCATATTTGTTAATTTCTTGTTCAAAACCAGTGGCTTACCAGAAGCTCATCGATATTTTAATCCATGCCCTGCTGGTCCTATCACAGCTGCTAGAGGGACATGAGGAGACCTACAAGTTAAAGAGGATTTTAGTTGACTGCCTGTGAAAATAAACACAGTCACATCTCCTAAGGCAGAGGCTGAAAATGTCTGCCAGGGAAAAATGTCCATCTGGCAAAACTCTCCCTCTCATGCCACAGTCACTGAAAATTGCTGTGCTAGTTCGTGCAAAGGCAATGCTGCCATATATACCTCCAGGCAACCGTTCTCCATCCCGACCAGCAGAAGACAGATGTTGAGAGAAGTCCCTCCTGCTAGACTGCTCTGGGTTTTTTTGTAGTATTTCTCCCAGTCTTCAGCCTTCCAGTGAGCAACAGAACCATGGAGAGTACGCAGGAAAGGGGAGCTCCTAGAAGAGAAAGGACATGATGATCACCAAATACAAATCCAGAGACAGTTCAAGGAAGGTGGCATTAAAGAGGCATCGCAAAAGTAAGAACACATCAGCAGGCAAGCATTGCTGCCAAGGTGACATCTATGCTAGGAACACTCTGTCCCCTGACAGATATAACAGCAAACAGTGCTGGCAAAGAGTCAGTGGCTTGATGTGGTTGGCAAAGTTGCTGGTGCAAGGAAAGGAGTAGGGCTTGCGCCAAGGAGGCTGATTGCCTTCTCCTCTCCCTGCAATTGCACTACCTGTGCAGCTGACAGCTACTCCAAAGTGAAAAACAACTGCTGCAGATGTACACACACTGCCAAAGGTGGCTTATCCCTCTGTGTTCTGATCTTCTCTTCCGCAGGAGAAAATGCTGCTAATGCAGCAGCAGCCACCTTCACTCTTATGAAATCAGCCAACAGAGAAAAGCAGTTCCCAAAATGATCAGGAAGGATCACAAATGCTGAGAAAATATTCCTCTGCCTTTGCCTGGTGATTTGCTGCCACTTATCAATAGCTTGGCAGTGATTCTCTCTCTTTTGATTTCTCTCAGCTTTTGTTTTCAATTTGCCTTTTAAACTCAGTGGTCAGCTAAACCACCTACGCTGATGCCTAGGACTGATCCTCAGGTATTTCTCTATGCTATCATACAGCTAGATATGAAAATGTACTGGTTGTGACGGTGCAGCAAATTCAAGCCAAACTTAAATCAAAGTAAAAGCTCTGAGGTCACAGAGAAAACCCTGCCAATGTTTATTTCCTTATAGTCATCCAAGATAAATTTCATTTGATCATCTGTCATCCCTAAATTCCGGATACACCAATGCTTTTCTGTTCCTCTCAGGCTACTCACAGTCCTCTTCAATGGCATGGGACAATGAGTGTCAGCAAGTGTCACTCACTCACTGTTTATTTTCCTCTGCCAGCTCACTACTGCAAACACTCCTTGAGAGAGGTTTCGATGTCCCCTTTGAGAGCACTTCGTTGTCCTTCTTTCTCAACAGCAGCCACACCCAAAACCTGAAGGACCTGGGCAGGTCCTGGGATCCTGTAGTAGTTGTGGGAAGGTGTGTACAGACTTTTTCAGGAACAGGCTGAACTACACTTGGTGGAGTCTGTGTCAAAATGGGTTCATTTTTCTTCTGGCTTTTATTTTTTGTAGCACGCCTTAGAATTTATTGGTCATGACTTCCCAAGAAGCTAAGTGTCCCTGCTTCCCTGGGAGAATCCAGCCAATACTCTTTCGGCTGCTTTGCAAACACTGACTAACTAATCCATGCAATACCCCTCGAGATAGGAAAACGAGGCAGAGAGATTATATGACTTGCCCAAAGCCACAGAAGGAATAAGTGTCAGGCGTATTATGAACAGGGCATATAGATCAAAGAAAATACAATGAGCACTCAGGAGTTCCTGTCTCCCAGTCTGCTTTTTACAACAGAGAACAACACTACTTTTCTACTGTATAGCTTTTACAGGATTTTTTTTAGTAAAGGATCTTGTCAAAAGCTTGAAGGAAATCCAAATAAATCATCTTAACTGTACTATATTGGTGCAGATGACTTCTGTTTGTGAAGGGAACTTACATGCCTGCCAGATTTCAGTGAGAAATGATGTTGTAAGATCACAAAGGCACAATCTATTTCTCAAGTAAATTAATACAGCAACTTTCCTCTATGGTTTTAGCTATACAGCTGCAGGATTTCTTTTTATGTATGTGTTTTCAGTCTTCTGAACTAACTTAGTTGCAAAACTTTACTAAGTGAAAGATTTAAGTTGCGAACTTCCTTGTAATGAATGCTTGGCTTTTTATCATAGCGTTTCAGGGAATGAGGAATTTACCAATATATGTGTACCCCACACCACCCTTCTGGATTTTTTGGACAGTTACTTGGTAGTTCAGGGCTTTGTATATCCCAAGGAAAAATTACATTCATGGCAGCTGTACTCCTTGTCAAACAGAAGTCAATAGCAAAGTTCCTATAGATTTAAATATCCCAGGTTTGTGCTTCTCATTTCTATCTTGATCTCTAAATGAAATTTACTGTGGGGATCATATCACAGATCCAAAGTGTAAGCTTGTGGAAACAAGCATACTGCAATTTCATTTTACTTTTAGTACTGGGAGCAAATATGTTGTCTTACCTTTTTTTTCAGGTTTTAAAAATTACTTGGCTTATGAGACCTCCTTTAGAGGAGTAGTAGTAGTGAATACTCCTCTGTGTATATCAGTATGTGTGTATAAACATATGCATATCTATCTGTGGGTAGCAGAGTCAAAGCTATGCACAAGCCCCCTCCATTTCCTAATTTTAAGAACATGAGCCATACAATCAATGCTTTATTCAGAATGGCTTTCTCCAACTGAGTTCCGCAAAATGTTTTTAAAGGGCGGTGGGACAATCAGAAAGGCTGCGGGGCCGACTGTGGAGAGAATTGCGGGAAGATGTGTAAACACCACAGTCTTAAATTGCTGAGTTGGCTCACAGGGTGCCTGGGGGCTCTGCCGAGGTCCAGGTGCCCGTTACCCTGCTCAGCCACTGGGTGCTCCTGCGTGACTGCAGATGGCAGCCAGCCCTGCACACAATGGGATCGACAGTGATGGGAGGTGACCTGCTTCCTGATTACTATGAGGAGATGATCTCAGCTTTTCAAAGGGTGTTTTTTAAACTTGACTTGCTGGATTCTGCAGGGGACTGAAGTTTGATTACTTTTTACTGATTCTTTTTTTGCATGGAAATGTCAATCGGATCCTCCTTAGAGAGACTCCTCACAATGCCTGAATATTGTGCTCAGGGTTGGGCCCCTCCCTACAAGACACGGAGGTGCTGGAGTGTGTCCAGAGAAGGGCAACAAAGCTGGTGGAGAGTTTAGAGCACCAGTCTGATAAGGAGAAGCTGAGGAAACTGGGGTGTCTGGAGAAGAGGACATTCAAGGGAGACCTTATCTCAAGTAGTACCAGGGGAGGTTTAGATTGGATGTTAGGAAAAATTTCTTCACCAAAAGGGTTGCCAAGGGTTGGAACAGGTTTTCCAGGGAAGCAGTTGAGTCACCATCCCTGGAGGTATTTAAGGGATATGGAGACATGGCACTTAGTGTTTAATGGTGGAGTTGGATTATTTGTTGGACTCAATGGTCTTAAAGGTCTTTTCCAATCAGAATGATTCTATTCCATGATTCTATAAGAGCAACAAGTTCATTCACTAATTTTAAGAATTTTATTTTGCCCTTCAGCCTGTTTATTCTCTTGCACTCTTTGCACAAGTGCGATGATACTTAGCACATGCTCTGATGAACTGAGGCCTAAACCCTTCGTATTGCACTGATTATTACACTGATTAGGGTGGCAACTAAAATTTGCTGTTCAGAAAAATGAGTTATTTTTGACGTTGTTAGGATGGACATTCACTTGAGCATACTTACTACTGTAAGACTTGACAGAAATGCATGTTTTGTTCTCCCAGCACAAAGTGAAAGTAAACAGCAGCAAAAGGGAAAACCCTTGCTTGTGGGGATGCTGGTGCTTCCAGAATGTCTGGGTCATGATATTTCAGAAAAATGCTGCTCCCAACCAGTCATACAAAATAAGCTGGCAGTAGGTAAAATAGTTGCTGTCCTTGCTGTGCTGAATTCTGCAGGTAATTCTGTACCAGATTGTCTTTGCCTGTATGGAAAGCATTCCTTCTAATGTCACTTGCTACATCATTTGAGCATAATGTTTGTAACACACCTGGATTCGTACCTCTCTTAGCTAAGACGTTTAAATAAATACAATCCCTACATGTTTGGGGTGTTTTTTTGTTGTTGTTGGTTTGGTTTTTTGGGAGTTTGCTTTGGTTTTTTTTCAGTTTCTTAATGCCGAGTTACACCCTGTGCATTCACAGGGTAAATGCCTAAACCCTACAGTTGTATTTAGTTTTGGTTTGCTGGGCTTCACCTCAGATTTGAGAGGACTCCAAAAGGTAGGTGATGTTGTGCCACCCCAGGCATATTTTGGCAGGTGCTGGCAGAATTTCCAGGACTCCTGGGGACTGCAGTTCCCCTGCAGACATGGGCGGGCCTTTCATTGTTTCTGCCTCACTGGGTTGAGAGCTTAGCTGGCTTGCTCACCTTGCTTCCTAATCATGCATTTCTTTGCTTTTCTGCCGTGCTTCCTGTCTGGAGAGTGCTGTTCTTCCTGAGTGGCAGTCATTGCCTCCTTGGGTTTACCTTCTTAACTCCTGCTTACAAATGACATTAACTGAAAATGTCTGAAAGGTGGACGAACAGATCTGAACTGTGTGGATACAGAGTAAGACAGGTAGGTGTAAGAAGGAAAATTTTGCTCTTCTTGCATGAATTTGATCAATTGCCATTTGATTTGTGATCCTGACACCAAAGGGGGAAAAGAGGTCTCATCTGATTACACCCAGCTGACTCCAGCAGTGATTTGTTTACTAAGTTGACAATACCTTTAATTTTGGGTAACACCTCCCTTGTAAATGAGATTAATACGCCCAGTGTGAATGTGTAAGTGTTGCTTCATCCCTCACTGTCACAACTGCACTGATGACATCTTCCAGGAATCAACAAAACCATCGTGGACTTACCGTGAGGATTCACGTGGCAGGAAGCTAATGCAGGAAAGGGACAGCAGCACTGGCTGGACTCAAGGCAAATGTGTGTCCACAGACACCTTGCTTTCATAGAAATATATAAATAGTAGTAAGATGATTTTATATTTTAGGATGTAAAAAAAAACCAAAGTAAGATCCAGCTACCTGGTAAGTGCTTCAGGGTAATGGCAAATGCAGGATGCAGCCCTGCAGGATGGAACAGCCTCGTGCCTGGCTCGTGTCAATGACAGGACAAGGTTATCAGCACCATCAGCTGTCACTAAGCACCATCAAGCCAAAAAAAGAAGGGATTCTTCTCCTGGTCTAAGAAAACAGCTCAGTGTGTCTCTGTTGGATGCCTGACACTTTTGATTGCCTGTTTGCCCCACTCTTGCTGATATTAAGATACAAATATTAATTCTTAATTGAGACTGACTATGTGAAAAGACAAGGAGAAAATTACTGTCTCATAGTTATCTCGTTGACCAGGGACTCCAGCACCAGAATAGCTGGTTTGTGGCTGGCTTCAGAACAGAGGGGCAAGAGAAACCAGATTGGAAGTAAAATCTTGTAAACACAATTAAAAATGCAGTTAATGTAAGCGCTAGTTGGAGCTGAGCTGCGATATTTGTTCCAAAGTGAAGTAGCTCACAAGAAATTAAATCAAAAGTGTTATGAAATGATGGAGTTTCCTTAAGCTGCTCGTGCTCTTCCGGGCCAAAACCTCAGAAGGCATCAGCACTCTCTGCAAATGAATCATTCATCATGGAACCTGCTTTTACTTTTATGTTTGGCATCCTAATAAGTAAAATCAATTTAACATTATTTACACAGGCACACTGTAAATGAAATGGTTCTTAATGTGAAGATCTGGCCCACTATTATTTGTGTTTAAAAAATCTATGTGGAAAGAATCCTCACAATTCTTGTCATTTCCCCAAGTGAACTTAAATAATGAAGCGTGTGTGTGAAAGGATCTACGGAAGAAAGGACAAATGAGTATCTTGATAATTAGTCTTGTCCCCTTCTCTCCAGCCAGGCTATCCTTAACACCACTTATTTAGAAGCAGCCTGCTCTAATTGTCCAGTGGAATTTACTGTACAGAAACTGTATAGTTTTATAGTGGAATCTGCAGTGTGATCATAAACCAGCCTTGCCGTGTCCTATATTTTACAACACATAGATTGCTTGAAGGAATAACCCCTTTTGTTTGGCACATTGGAGCCCAGATTGCCATGACTATGGCTCATGTTTTGTTCATGTGTATACATATGTATATATTTTCACTTTCCGCTTCTTTTCATTTCTCTTGGAGCACTGAGGCTTGTGTATTCACTAGTTTTACATTTCTGCAGCAGGGGAGCTGAGGAGTTTGCTTTTCATTTTTTTTCCTCCCGTTTGTTCCCTGAACTCTTCTTGCAGTTTAACAAGTCAAATACAAAACACAGGGGGAATAAACATCCACATGATGGTACCATGCGTGATATGGCATCATTGATTGGATATACTGCATTGGAACATCACACAAAAGAGCCTGTAATGCAAAAAAATCAGTTGCCTGAAGCTTTGAGCTTTCAAATTAGGCTAAAGAGGTTCCCCTGATAACCAGCAGTGTTGAAGCTTTCAGTATTATTTAGCTGCCCTGGCATCAGTAACAGTTTTCAGATAGAAGAATCTGGAGACCTAACGCACTGGTAAGGTAACCCACCTGCCCTCTCAATACTGTGGGATCAAAAAGCCTATCTAAAAATCTCCAATTTACCAAGCATAACTGGGAGCGAATGCAACTCTCCCTTCTTCAACACTATCTCCGTCTGTGCAGCCTATTTTGCATCAAAAGATCCATTTGAAAGTAGAGATCCCTTAGAGCTAAATATTCTAAACTGACAGAAGAATTTCTAGTGGCACACCAGCCTAGAGCCATATTTTTATGAGGACATCACTTTCTATTTCTAAGCTTCAGTATGCACTCATGCTTCCTCATTGCCAGGAGCCATGCCACATCAAGTTGCCTCCTCCCAGCTTTTATGTTGGGTTTTTTTTTTTTTTTTCAATGGAGTCCGGTTTTCTGCCTAACTTATGGCTATCTCCTTGACAAATTGTCAGACACCTATGTCACTATGACACAAGGAGGTGTCCTGGTGCGGCACAAGCCAGAAAGGACATTGTAGGTGTCATTAAAAAAATATAAGGGACAACCATTTGTAAATCTGATTAGTCTTGAAGGTTGGGAGAGATTTAAAAACACGCCAAACCCCAGACACAATATGCAGTATTTAGTCCTTAAGTATAAGATATGAACTCGCAAGAGACGAGAGCTTTAAGTTCATGGGGCTGACCCTGAGTTGCTTGGCACATCACAGTGTTGCAGTGAAGGGAAGCTGTGCTGGACCCTTGGCACCAGCAATGCTCTGCAGAGCTGCCCTTGGGTTACAGTCACCTTGGGGCAAGGCTCTGGACTCTTTGTATGTCTTATTCAGCACTGAGGGGGCTGCTTGCACTTAAATAAACTGCCATGGCTTCAGTGTCTGGCTAGAGCCTGACAAGTCACACTGCTGGGTTTTAAGAAACAATAATGGACCTTCCTCAATTTCATGTCATGGGAAAACACTGCTTTTACAGTAATGAAGATAATTTTTTTCTCCCCAATGAAAAGGCATCAGGGTTTAGCTGCTGCCTCACAGTGTCAGGGAGTTTAACATTCACTAAAATATTCTCAAGGACTAGCACAGCATTTCAGTCTTAAAACTTCCACATCCATCAAAGAAGGTAGGAATTTTTATGTTAAAAGAAGAAAGATGTGCTGTTATAAGTCAGCAACTTAAAATGCCTTTATCTATACAGCCTGCAAGACATCTGCAGAACATTCAGCAATTAAATATGCCCCCAGCTGAACAATAATGTTGCTGCTTGGTCTGCATGTAAATTAAGAGTGAGTTAAGGGTGTGTGTTCAAGATGGGCTCTGTTGTTGTCAATATCCTGTGCCATAAGCTGCCCTTGAAAACATCCTGGAGTCTGCAAAGGGCACTTGTAAAGGTCCCAGCCACACATCTCTTCCCCTCTCACCCCAATAAAAGAGAGTGCAGATCCTTGACAGAGGGATAAGTAGTAACAGCTCATCATCTTAGATAGCTTAGATTTTCTCTCAGCCTGCCAGAATATCCCTGTTTGGGAGGGGCAGAGGAAGAAGAAGAAAAAAAGGCATGGAGTAATTTATCCAAGTCCCTGCTTCATGTGAGTACCAAGCCAGGCTGGGATTGTTTGGTGAAGCTCCCCTCCCACTACAGTACCAGGGTTTTCCCAGAGGTGCCACCATACCTGGAGGTTGGCTTTTAGGCTGCTGAACTCTCTGCAGCTTTTCTTGCTTGGCAATTTTGACTGGAGGGCCAACAGTCTGTGTTTACTCCCCACAGCAAGTGTCCTATCCAGCTGTGGTTTGGAGCTCCCAGGTGTGTGTATGTGTGTGTTTGTGTGCATGCTGGAGGGGCTGGAAAAACCAGCCAGGGAGGCCCTGCTTTTCTTCCACTGCATCATTTCTAAGGGTGACTGGAGGGTGTTGGCACACCTGGCTACCCATCGAGACTTTACTACAGATATATCTTTTCTCTAGTGCCTTCTGTGTAAGGATCCCAAAGTATTTTAAAGATGTTAAGGTGTTTCTTGAAGCTGCTGTATTGTTCTAGTGAGGCAGACACCATGGGGCAGGAGCTATGGGTGCTGACTCACAACAGCTGCAGTTGCTCAAGGGACAGCAGCCCTTGCTCTGGCTGCTGGCTCATCTCCTCTGCCATAAGTCACCCCTTGCTGGAGCAGAGGTAGTGGGACAGATGCCTGTCCGTACCTCCGAGGGTCCTGTGGGTGCTGATGGTGCACATCCATCCTGGTCCCCAGGAAAGCACAGGAAGATGGATCAGGGAGGGCACTGGCACATGATGCTTTCTATGACCCTGCTCAAAGGAGGGAGCTTGGGTGGAGAGCTGGGGACACACACATCTGCAGCAGCAGGAATGGGGTTTGCCAGAGCTCATCATTCAGGAACCCAAGGCATTAACTTTTGCTATGACTTACGCCAACCTTATGACTGTAACACCTTTCTGTTTACAGTGAATTGCCTTGAGATTAAAACAAAAGATAAAATTAAAAAAAAGTCATTTAGCTTTTGCCCGTTGGGCCTTTTCGTCCCGCAGAGCAACAGGAGCCACATCTGTATCTGAAAAAGAGAAGCACTGGCTTGCTCATTGCTCCTGGTAGCAGCTTTGTGTGGATAACCTGGAGAGCACAAGAAAACACACAGCTACATGGCACAGCACCTTGCATGTTAACTGGGCCCAGACACATGTGGTTTTATAGGGAAAAATCCAGTTGGAGGTCTTTCTTCTGAGCAGAGCTTTCCATGTCACTTCTCAGCAGGAGAGAGCTGCTGATTCTGTAGCTTGATTCTAATTTTAACACCATCTTTCTTTATAAGCACTACAGAATATCTGTTTTCTTTCAACAATTTTGTAACAACAAGCAGGTTGGTCCCTTTCCTTCACAGATTTTTTTTCTTATTATTTTTCGTTCCTGATTTGGGTTATTTGAAAAGAAACCCTGAATTTTGCCTGATATGAACATCACTTGACATGTAATAGGTGATATAATGGGGTAAAGAGACTTAAAGTGTGCAGGGGAACCAGCATGTCTTGATAACCATATACTCTTCTGGGAGAAAGGTACAGAAATATCCAGAAGCAGTAAATATGATAAGGTATGCATAGGGCAACTCCAGACCATTAGCTAGGGACCCATAATGGAACATTGCCATCTTTAAAGGCATTTTCGTTTCTCCAGTTTTTATGACAGTTTTATGGCAATTCTGTAACTACGGTACTTCACTGCTTGGCAGTGATTCCTTTTTATCTCTTGAGATTATTCCAAGAGGTTAGGATGTAATATATGGAAAGAAGAGCAAGCATTGCATAGCAAGCTACACATAAAAGTCATATAATCAATTGTTCTGATGTCATAAAAGTCACAGTCCACTGATCTGATGTCACTGTGATGGATTGGGAGTTTTAATGCTTCATTTATGGTGTTTAAAAAAAAAGTGGGAAGGGCTTGTTATGTCAAAACACATGCCATTCTTAAAGTGGCATTAACAGAGCTAAATGGAATGCAGTGATATTTATTTATTTGACCGCAAAAGTGTGAGCCAAGATCAGTGTTAACAGCATAAATGTGACTACTTCTGTGTGCTTTCAGAAACCAGGGGGCGAGAGCCAGGAGCAGTGAATATTTACTCCAGCTGAGAATGTCCTCCAATGTTTTAATTAATAATAAGGGAAGTAAGGGCTCAACCATGACTTTGCCCCAGGTCAGGGGCACATGGCTGTGGTATCCAAGGAGCAGCCTGGGAGGCTGTGGCTGGTGGTGTTGCAGTCTGCTGCTGCTTCTCACATGCTTTGGCAAAGGAAATACCCCCAACCTGCCCTTCCCTTGCTTACAGTAACCAGCAGGTGAGGAGAGGAAGAGGAGTGGGGGCTGGAACAAAGGTCTGCAAGTATGGCCATGGACAGAACTGAAAGGACACAGCAGTCAGACAGAGGTGGCTCTGCTCCCTTCACCATGGCCCACAGCTAGGGAAAGCTGCTTGAAGGGGAATATGGCATGGCCCTTACTTTCCAGGTAATGATGCAAGATGGGTCATGTGGGGCCATAGGATTCAAGGCATCCGTAGGTCACATACTCTTAGGATTTAGGACTGGAAACTGTCCTGTTTCAGTGTTTGCACTCCTGAGGCAATAGGTCGTTCAGAGCGGCATGGGCTGGTACCATTTTTGTGGTCACTCTGTGGTGAGGAGAGGGAGTATATTACTTTTACGATGGAGGAGCTTGAGGCTGGCATTTCCCATCCTGGCAGTCAGCCACAGCCCTCTACTAAAACACATCAGGCGGCTGTTTCTGCTCAAACTTTTATTGGGATGGTCTTGAAAGTGTCACTGACAGGTTTCAGGGTCTGTGTCTGCTGGGGATATGGACAGGTCATGAGTCCCAGAAACTGCCCTGGACTCTCAGGACTTAGTTTAATTTTGACTCCTGTTAAGAAGCTTTTATTTGCAACTGAGAGGACAGCAAAAGTGAAATTACTCTTTACCAAAAACTGCAGCTGTGAAATCACCACACACATGGGTGTTTACGCATAAGAGCATTACTGCCTCAGTTTGTGATGGGCACATGAGCTTTTGCACCTGGCCAGGGGTACATCTGGAAGAAAATAAGTCAACCTCGTGCAACATTCTTGCTCATCCTGGCTGCAGTTAGAAGATGTTTTTGTGACACTGCCAGACAGAGGTGCTATCACCCTTCTGCCAGTGCTGTTCTTAGCGCCTGTCTCCCTCCCCTCACCTCCCGTTTCTCCAGTCTCCTCTCTGCTGTCACTCCTTTGCCCACAAAGTCCCCTCAGCCTAAGAGTGTCCCTCCTGGCTCAGCACAGCTGGACACAGTGCCCTTAGAAGCATTTCAAGCAGGGTCCCCCGGGCATATCAGCCCAGCACTGCAGAGGACATGTGGGCTCACAGGCAGGTTAGGCTGGGCTTCCCTCTGCAGTGGGATGGTGCCTGCTTAGTGCCCAGTGATGGCCAGGATGGGAGCACAAGATCTCGCTTGCAGACAGGGATCCTCTGACTTCACTTGGAAACCTATTGTGGGTTCTCTGGACAAAAGTGAAACACTTTATCTTTGTGTTCTTGCGCTTCTGAGGCTTGGGAGCAGGGCTTTCCCTGCCACCAGAAACCCCTAACAGAGCCCTGTGCTGGTCTGCATCTTCCCCTGTATCTAGCTTATTTTCTCCTCCTCACACACAAAGTTGGAAAAGAAGCCAAGGGATCCATTCCAGATATCTGTATTAGTGAGTATTTTTTTCACCATCATTTTTGAAGGATCACACCGTCCCCTTCCTTCATGTTGCAAGCAGAGTAAGAGAACTCCAATTTCATGCCCTCAGGCCTGAATAAAAGAATAAAAACAACACAACATTTGCATCTGTTTAGCAAGCTCTGTTCTAGAAGTCTCCATGCAGGAAAAAAAATGGGGGGAAAAGCCCCATCATTTCAGGTGGCATGGAGCTGTTCAGAGAGTACTGTGGAAAGGAAAGGCACAGAAGAAAATGATTGTCATAAATGACCTAAGAATTCATGGCCTTATGACTGCAAACACAAAGTCTAAAAAGGTTACATTCTCTTGCTTCTCTGCCTACCCCCGATATCAATGAACATCAGCTAAAGGTGGCTGAAGAACCAATTTCATGCATCTACTGTAGAAGGAAATGAACTGAGCCAAGGGCAAAAATAAAATTATACAAATGTTATTATAGACTAGCCTGCTTCTGTCCTAGTTTAATTCAAATTTCAGTGCTGCAGGCTTTGCTGCTGGCAGTAGCCTTCCTGAATAAATCAACATTTGCTTACATCTAAATTATTAGAGAAACATGTGACTTTGTTTATTGTATAAATTATACGCAAGGTTAAAGCATTAACTGTTCAACGGGCTTTGTGCAGCCACACAATCGCTCCCATCCCCCCCAAACCTTTCTCCCCCAACACTGTTTTGAGGATGAGCCATCCAGGGTGGGCTTGGTGGGGGCTGCCTGGCAGGAGAGCAGCTAAAGGCATCATTTTAGGGCCTTTCATTGTGCTGCCCCGGGGGAAATCACTCACTGCCATGCAGAGCATGCAGGGGATGTAAAGCACCCTTGTGCTGACTGGGTAGCTCTTCAGACCTACTTTGCAGCAGTGTTTATGGGTGCAGGAGGTGATGGGGAGAGAGGTTTACAGGCAGAAGGAAGGAATCTGCTGCTGCCAGGACTGCTGTGGGACTGTTGTGATGGGTGGTGTGGTCCCCTCTGCCACAGCCTGGCTCCACAGCAGGTTCCTGGCTGGAACCACAGCAGTCCAGGGTCTGGGACCACAGCAACTCTGGGGCTCCAACGAGCTTGTGTGTCACAATCCCCAGACTCCCTGTGGGTTTTCCAAGCTTCACGGTGACTGCTGCTGAAGTTCGGCTGGGAAGGTGCTCATTTAGGAAACTAAGCAGCTCTGCTGCCTTCACCACGCGTGTCCCAGCCCTGAAGGAGTCAGGGGCTGCTGGGGCAGCCAGAGCCCCATCCCTGGCTGCCAGCTCTGTGTCTGTGTATTGACAACTGGTATGGCCCCTCCCAGCTAGACTCGCTTTCCGTAGCTGCTCCCCTTGCTGCTCCTCAGATGGTAGAAGAAGCATTTCGCTTCCCTTGGGAATACAGTCCTGTTGCACAGGAAAGCTCTGCTGCAACAGTCCTGAGCACTGCAGCAGTGTAACTTCTAACTGCAGTGTCTGGGATTATTGCTGCAAAGTGTTGAAGGATCCTCTTTTTAAAAGAAAGCAAGCAAAAGACCCAAAGGAGCCCTTCTCCCCCAAAGCCAGTAAAGCCTCACAGGCCAGTTGGTGTGGTGCTTTTTGTCACAAGTATATCACCACACAGCAGCTGTGTAAATCTTTTCCACAGAGGTATCAGATGCCACTAGCTCGGGGTCTAGGATATGTCTCCTGGGTTTGTGCCCTGAAATATCATCAGGAGGTTTCTGTGGCCAGACTGAACTGAATATTTTGTTCACATTTCATTTACACTTACAAATTAATATATACTTTCAATGCTGTTAAAGGGCCATTGAACAGAGCTGTAGTTTTATATTCAGCAACAGGATGTAATTTCCCTATCAATAAAATTGTTGTTTGTTTTTCTCTGCACTCGATTATTATGGAAATTTCACAGTTCTCAGCTACAGTGATGTCTAGTGAAATGAGCAGGCCATTTATGTGGAATTTTTTTCAAGTGTCCTTACTCTTTCATATTTATGCTAATGTTATTTCATGCTAATAGCAGACTATATTTTGCTTTGATACTATTGAAACCTGGCTGGCTTGAGTAAAAGAAACATTTTTACAATGTTTTCTGGAAATGATCTAACACAGTAAAATCATCTCCATTACAAGTGTGGTTTTAGAGGAGACTCTGTTTCCCTGCCCTTCAATCCAGAAAGTGAGAAATCCTTTAGACATAAATTAATTTCACTGACTCCTTTTCCTATTTTCGTTCTTTGTAAATGATAACTTACTGTGTAATTTAGCTATGCTGCAAGGAGTTCTTCTTCCAAGAGGGATTCGGGAAGCATATATTGTTTATCTCAGCCTGTGAACATGAGGTTTACAAATCCAATTACCAAATAATGGGATTGGAATTCCTACTTCAATTTTTATGCATCCTTTTACAAAAATGTGACCTCCTTCTCCATCCCGAATAGCTGAGATCTTCCTTCTCCATTAGACAGAGCTCTGCATCATTATAACCTGCCCTGGCTTCCTTCCTGAGTATAGCCACAAAAATCAGTGGGATCTTTAACCATGAGAAATTCACTTTCAGCCTGAAACGGAAGCTACAGAGAACTGCAGCTCCTTTGCCTGAAATTTATATCAGACCTATGAGAGGGGACTCACTGAGTGAGAAGATTCAGGGCGGAAAAATGCAATCAGTATTTAGGCATTTCTAATGACAGAGTTACTCTGTCTTCTGTGGTGGTTCAGTTCGCGCCTGCCTTCGGAGCCTCCTACCCCAGTGGCACTGAAAAAGTGCTGAGCAAAACAAGTTCAGGTTCTCTACATGCACCCCACCAGGGAAAGGTTCCCATGGATCCCATGGCAGTTTTGGGGGAGATGTCAAAATGCAAGCTGACTCTTCCTTGGCCTTATGCTGCTGCCTCTGAGCTTGTACACCAGGGATAAAAATCTGGCGCAGCGACATCTTCCCTCGGTTGGAAAATTTGCCTCATCTGACTGACAAGCCTGAGTGCCGAGGTCAGCTGGGAGGCCTGGCTGAACAGAAGGCTGTAATGAAGACATTTTCTCTCTCCTGGCTGACCTCCTACAGCCGACAGATTTGAATAGCCTCTTCTCCAGCTGACAGAATGAAATACAGGCTAGCAGAGATCAAAAGCACTTACCATTTATCTACCTAGTTACTCATAAAGTCCCCCATCACCATGGTATCTGAAAGCCTCCAGTGAACTGGGGAGAGTTCCCCGGGGCCAAGAGCCTCCAGTGCTTCCTCACAGCAATCAAAATTGCTTCCTGAGGGTTGGTTTGTTTTTTTCCCTTCTTTCTCCTGCTCATAATTTTTATCCATTACTGCAGATCATCATGGGGATTAAAGGGAAGATTGAATCAACTGGGCAAAGGCTTTTACTGAATTTGCATACACTCTCATCCAGCTCCAGTAGTCTAGCTTCTGATCAAAAGATTTATTGTAACAGTAAAAAAGTGGCTGAGGAGAGGAATTAAAAGTTCCCAGCCACAAAGTCCTATCTGAACGGAAATTAACAGAGACCAGACTACCATTTTAAGACCGAGATTAAGTGTGTTTTACACACTGGAAAGACAGATAAATGTGTGGCTGAAATATTTTTACAAAAAAGTGCAGAATTTTCTGGTGGGAGTTTTCTCCTTGCAATTTGCACAATGCTTTGACTGTTGGTCATGCAGAGCAAATAGCTCAATGCTGTTATAAAGGGAAAAAAAGGACAATTATGAAAACAATAAAGAGCATTTCTTTGAAAACATTCTTATAGTTTTTACACTAATCTGATGATTTCTTAAAATCTAATTCATGATTACTGAACCTTTACCTCTGACATTACTAAAATTCCATGGCACAGATTTTTCCAATCTGAGCCTCCATCTTTACACAAATACAAATATATGTTTGGTATCTGATATCAAAAGCCAAACTACAAGCTGGTTTGGCTCTTGGTTTTCATCTATAGCCTGTTCTTCTTTCTATAGTCTTCCAACCTAAACTAAGAACTAACCCCAGGACTGCAAAATGGTTGTCAGGTAAGACAAACTGATAAGCAGCCTACTCTGCCTTGACATTGGTATTACCCATTTCTTTTAAGACTGAAAGCAAGTTTTTTAATTGATCTTTGCTCTGCTTCCTACTTGTCAGCCTCATTTTACATCACACTTCCACTTCCCATTGCTGCTACGAGACCAAATCCTTCATTTTTTGAGAGGTGCTGGGATGCTTCAGTGGCAAGAATCCTGCAGTTTCTATTAACAAACAATGAAAAAATTTAGTCATGGGATGCCAGCGTTTTCTTCTTCTGATTCATATTAAACAATCAGTGATTTATTAAGAGCTTGTTAATTAGTAATGTGCCAAACTTGATGATTAAAAAGAAACCCAAAGCAACAGAGAGGAGAACCTCTACTGGATTATCTTATGGAAAATGCAATCAGGCTATAAAAGCAAGCTAAAAATAAAACTAATACCTTCTTCATTGACCTCAGGCAGTTGCAATTGGATAAAACACTCTTCAGTTTGTTCCCAGCAGTTTTGTGCAGTGTTGCTCTATGATAGGACTAGCAAGTGTATTCTGCTTGGAGGAAGATTCATCTTGGCTGAGTGTGTGGGAATTTTGAGTTCAAGTGAAGCCTTAGAAGAATCATATTTCAGGTGCCTACAAGTTTATAAACACAGATGCAGAGAGAAGTGGTTGCTGCCAGAGAAGTACCTCCTTATTCCGTTATTTAAACATCTGAATGGCATGAGCTATGGTACAGGCCATTAATGTGACAGGGGCAGAAAAACCTGGTTTAAAATAAATCTGTCCTTTATTGGCCAGGTGACAGGCATCCCTTTGTTTTGTAATCTGGCTCTGTTGGAAGCTGCAGTAGTGGAGCTCCATTTTGGTGAACATGCTTGGGTTTTTGCAACAGAATTTGCTTTGTCATTACAAATATATTAAACTATTTAAAGCTTACACCAGACTTTACCAGAACAACTGCTGTAAATTCATGGTAGCGTAAAACTATACTACAGTATATACTATCTTATACTCCATATCATACTAATCTACTCTGCTACCACACTGTAGTACAAAGCAATACACATCTGTCAAGGAAATAGATCTATTGTGTTGAAGTATCCTTTGCTGGTTTATATGATAATCTTTCGTCTCATAGTTATTAGTTTACAAAATTTAGTGTTTCATAGTGGGGCTTCCACTAGCTATTGCTAATCAAACAATTTCTGCCATATGTGTAGAAGTTATTGGAATGCATTCTGAGCAATAAGCTCTTCTGCCCACGTGGGATATATACATGGGGCACAGGGCAGTGCAAAAGGTATTGAGCTCCAGTGTCCTGTATGTATAAACAGTCTTGATTTTTTGGTTAGGAGCATAATGTTCTATCACATGAGAAACCTGGGCTGTGGTGTTAACCTCACCTAGCTCAGAGTTTAGGAGCATCGCAGAGGTGATACTTTCAGCCTTGGAGGGATAATGTATCATACTTGAGCACCTTGTTCACAGCAGTGCTGCAGTCCTGAAATAGGCTATCATCACTTCTCGGAGCTGATGGCTTTCTGCTGCAAGGTAGCAGTGTCACCTAATACAGTGAGGCGAGGGGAAGAGGGTGTGGAAGGACAGAATTTAATGAGGAACAGTGCTTTGCAGCAGTGCTTTAAATGCCTCAGGCTTGGTGTCCCAGCAAGCTCTGGATAAGTGAGGATAGGCACAAATAGCTTGGACTTTCACGTTAAGAAAAATAAAAAAATGTTTATCTAGCTAAATTATGCAGGGATCATTCAGGGAGCTTTACTTTTTCAAGGAGTGTCTGCAGTGATGGTGTCAATACTATGCAATTACACACAACCAGCCCTAAAGCAAGTTTTTACTTCAGCTGGCACACAAACCTAAACCCTGCCCTGCCCAGGACAGAGGAGACCAAGTGACAGTGCCATGAGACGTGCCATGAAGTTTCCAGTTCTCTGCTCGCCTCTGTCCAAGGAAATTCAACCTCCTCTCTCATTCCCAGCTGCAGGGAGCCCAAAGGATAAGGGTTTTTGGATTGTCTCTCCCCACTTGCTGAGTCCTTCATACAAAGTCAGTTCCAGCTGTGGAAAGGACCAGCTCCTTTTCTGACAGCTGTTAGAAAAGGAGTCCCATGATCCACTTGGGACAGGATTCCAAGCAGTGAACCCTAAACATAAGTTAAATGTGTCTTTCAACATGTTAAATACCTCGGCTCCTGAAAGAGGCAAAACTGAAGATGCACCCATTTGCCCACAGTTTCATGTCATGTTGCATCTGTGTTTTGGCCTCTGTTATGTGATGCCCTACCTTTTGTCAAGCACTGTGTCTTTTGACAGAATCCTTCGTACTGACTGGACACTCAAAAGGTAGCCAGTAACAAATGGCATGACCCTGCCCAAAGAAATTCTAGATAATTTTTGTGCCTCTAAGATGTGGACTTTGAAGCAGTCCGCAAGTCTGTGTTAAGAAATTGGTTCAGCATTGACAGAGAGGTGTGGCACCTGATGTGCCAGTACTGCAATCTCAGGCATGATGCTGCAGAAACACAAACACAGCTTTCAGGCAAGTGACTTCCAGTAGAGAATCATGTCTGGCCCACTGATGACTCTGACATTTCAGTGGGGGTTTCAGGTGGTCGGTCTTAGCTGGCAAAAATGACAAAATCTGAATCCCAAATATTATGACTATGAGAGCAAATGGTTGCATGGCTATCATAACTGCATTAAGGGCTTGGCAACCCTTTTCCAGAGCCGTAAAACTAAACCAATGGAAGCAAATGCCAAGTCTAGACATCTCCATTCTTGTTGTAGCTTGTTGTAGCTACAGAATTTCTGAGATGTCCACAGGAGGGACATCTCAGGGATGAAGGCATGTATCAGAGGCACAGTTGGTAGGTGTGGTTAGGAAACAGAATATATGTGCAAGAGTAGTCTTGTACCTGCTGCTGGTGATGCGGAGTGAAGCTCCAGGTGCATCTTCTTCATGCACTGAAGTGCCCTGGATGAAGGTGTTCCTGTCCTAGTTGCTGGAAGTTATTACTCCTGCCAGAAGGCATGATCCAGTGAAAGCTCCTGGGCAAGGCAGCTGGGTGAGGTTACACAGATGAGGAAGGCAATTTTTCTAACTGTCTGACTTGAAGCAGATAAGGAAGGGCTTGTGTGCCCTTTTCTTGGCAGAGCTGAGGTGACAACGCTTTCTGGTAGGGGCATGGTAACCCCCACTTAGGAATGATAGCCTTTGACAGGCACAGCTGTTTGTAGAAGCCATGACCTAGTATGAAAACTTCAAGCGTCACTTGAAAATTATCTAGACAATGGCAAACAATATTTACAGATGGGGGAAATGTGGCACTAGAGGCATTAGAGGGCTTGGCACACAGTACTCTGGCAGCCACAGGGTTGCAGGACTCCTGGCTCACATCTTCCTCCTCCAGCCTTTTCCCACTTCTGCCTTCCAGCCTCCCCCAGTGGCAGGGTCAGATGGAGGGGTGATCCAAGGGATGTCCTCCCCTGTGATGTCATCCAGTTTGGTCTGTCCAGCAGCAGAGCTCCACAGCTCTGATATGAAAGAAACCACACACATAGCCTGCAGTTCTGGCTGCCTGCAAAAGCAAGTGCTGGCCTTCAGCCCTGGCAGCTGGAATACAGTAGTGCAAAGCAACAGGAACAAAAGCACTGCTTCCTTTCTCTCGTCTTTATGTATGCATTCAGTTAGTTAAGATGGTTCAGGATGCTGTCTGTTCTGTGGGCAGCCTGTCGTCCTCAAGCTGCTGTAACCTTGATTAAATCCAAGTACTTTAATTAGAAGAGAGCTGTAGCTCTGCATGGCCATCCCACACTCTGCAAACAGCGGTAGGGCAGTACAATTACACATAGTGACAGATGGAGAGCACTAACGTAGGTGTTAAACCCGTGTGCAGCTCACAGCCCAGCAGGGCTGGCTTGGCCCCATGGCTCTTCAAGGAGAATGAGCTGGAGACTTGGAAGTTGACAGAGTGCATGTGTCTTTCATAGTAGGACTTGAAAATTGAAGGTGCAATGCCTTTCATCTGAGTAGAGGCCTGCTTGGGAAAGCTTAGCAGTAACTTTTCCATTCCTTTCTGGCCATTCTTCCCAGAGATGAGTCCTGGTTTTTGTCATACTTTGGGAAATTATGCAAAAGAGATTTTGGTAAGAGCCAGCTTCAGGTAGGTAAACAAAACAAAGTGGAAGATGGTTTTAGCGTTGAATTTTTCGTCTGCTTGTATTAAAGTCTCTTATAAGAGCTGAAGCGTTGATCTTCAACTCTCCTCTTTTGTAGTATCTTCATTCTAAGGAGATCCTTTACCCTTAGCAAGTCTGAGATCCATGAGATTGAAAAGGATAGAAAGAGGGAGGGAGAGAAAAAATAAGCTCAGAGATAATTTTTTAATCTCTTGATCAGCGTCTTTCAAAGGGAGGCATACACAGGAATTTCCACTGCATTGGCTGCAGTTAATGAGGCTGCAAGGGACTTTTTCTCAGCAGGTGACAAGTCCCCTTTTGAGTGCTCAGCACATGGCATCAGTAACATCACACAGTACTTCCAGCCTTAGCTACCTGCCCCTTTTTTGGAAGCTGGGCTCGGCAGCACTCCAGGATGGCAGCTATGGCACATAGTCCAGTGACTTTCTTCCCATGGATTAAAGGGCTAATGAGGTAAGTCTCACTGTAGCTGAACAAGCCAGGTTTTTCTCTGAGGATCTTTTGCATCCACACGAGAAGAGTGGGGAGAAGGGCAAGAGCTTTCAGCTTCAGAATGCTGCGAAGAGTTTTACTGGTGGAAGTACAGCTGTGGAAAACAGGGGGTTTATTGTTCAGCATGCCCAAGTTTCACACACAGCCAGGGAAGTGCTGATGAAGCAGTCACACTTGGGGGAAGGGGAGGAAAGAGCAGTGTTTATTCAGTAGGGAAATTATAGAGACATGGGCAAGCATTGCTCGTGCTCCTCAAAAGTGCACCACTGCTCAAAAGGCAACATCTGAGGTCATCTATTAATAGGATTTATGCTACTGAGCAAGCTGTCTGAAGAATACAATAGAAATTAGTTCCAAGGCACCTTTGCTTCCTGATACTTTTGCAATCCAAACAACAAACAAAAAAGTCAAGATTGCTATCTGTATTTCTTTGAACACATAAACTTCCATCTGAAATTTGGCCGAGGGTAAGCAAACGCCGTCCAACTGCACTTTTTTCTCTTAGTCTGCTTAAATATCAGTACAAAGAATTCCTCCTTGACTTTAATAAGGGTAGAGGGAAAGGGGTAGAGGAAGGAGGAAGCAGCTTTCCAGCTGCCTCAGACAAACAGCTGGCTGTTGCACAGGGCTGTGAGGTGTAGGCACAATAAGAAAAACCATGGTGATACAGTTCCTCTATCTCTGGCTGATCTCAGGAATTGCCTACGTTGGCTGAAATGCTGCAGCTCCCACTCGGGAGCTGGAGTCAGGACATTCCTCCTTGCTGAACCTGCCCTTTTCACTCCCTACAGAAAAATGCTTCCATATAGACCTTTGCTACAGTTAAAGGTCTGCCAGGCACATCACTGCTTAATATTTTTTCCCCATTTGCTTACATGCATATATTCTGGATTTCTCCTCAGCTGTCCCAGTGTGTGCTGGAGGGGAGGGGGAGGCCACAGAGACAGACTTGCTGCCTGAGCCCTGGGTATGTGTCTGCTCGGCCTCCAGCAGGCAGGTGTGGGCTTGCTCCAACCCAAAGCTGCACACAAGTGTTACCTTGCTGCCTGGCTTCTCTGCCTCCAGCTATGCGGCTTCCTGCGAAGAGCACGAGGCTTGAACCCAAGGCTTCAACCCTTGATCAGCCCAAGATTTGATACCTCCAGCAGATCAATCAATCTGCTCATGGTGGTACAGCCATGTCAGGAGACCTCATCACTGACACTGCATGAGTGAGCAGAAGTTCTGAGAGGGAATTTAGAGCTGATTTTTTCCACCTAGGTGAAAGGAATTGGTGTGTTAGCAGAAGGAACAACTTCTGGTCCTGCTGTAAATGTGTTATTTTTGCCAAAGGACAGAAAAGGTTCCTAGATCACAGGCAGCCTGAAGGCTATTATCCAGGAGAAGATGAAGGAGAAGCACAACTTGAAATAAAAATTGCAGGTAATGTCACTCCAAAAAAGCTGTACTGCATACATCACAAAAGAGAAGGGTATAAACACAGAAATTCAGTGGGTTTTGAACAACAGGGGAAAGAAAACTAGAGGATGTTTAAGATGATACTCTTTAACATTTTCTTCAGGGCTCTGGAATTGCAATGTCATTGCTGGCAAAATTTGCAGACAACTCTAAGTGATAAGCAGATGTGGGAAGAACCATATAATCATTAAGTACCTTGGAAGAATAGGACCATTAAAAAACCCAAAACATTTCCATGCTAAAAATACAAGCAGAGGAACATGGGGAGTGGTCCATGGGGTATGGCAGAGGAGGGAGAGAGTGCTCAGAAAAGGAGCTGGACATGAACACCCAGTGCTACTCTGTAGGTCTACGAAGGGAAGGAGTAGTCGTTTGTGAAAGCCTTGTTGAGACCAATCCTGGTCTCAACCCGCAGACCCGCTACCCCCAGACCTTGGGCTCACATGGTAAAGGGAAGGTGGGAAGAACAGGAAAGAGCAGTGAAGAGAGTCACAGTAATAGCTGTGCTGTGTGTACAAAATGGGAAATACTACTGGCTACTGAAGGGCTCTAAATTAGAACTGATGGCTGGAAATTGAAACCACAGAAATTTGCACAGGAAGTAAAGTGCAGTTCCCAATACAGAGGGTAAGTAAATGTGAAGTAAAGGGGCCAGGGAATTGATGGGGGTTTTGTTTCTCAGTATCTTTAAATCAAGATAAATCAGGCAATAAATTAGTTGAACAGATTATATTTTTTTCCTTAAATTTGATGAATCTTTGATCCTAGATGAGTCACCACAACTTGTGAGCATAAGGGAATGTGCTGGTTTGTGCTTACTTGGAAAGGCAGTGTATCCGTGGTTCAGGGTCTGTTTTGCCCCTGGTAGATTCACACAGACATTTTGATTTTGTAATGGGAAAAAGGATATAGGATAGTTAAAGGATATAGGATATAACATGATCAAAGCCCAAGTGTCATAAGAGTAGCAGTGATTAAAATATTCTGATCTGAGTGTAATGGCAATGGCAGATTTTTCATTCTAAAGGTAACGCTGCTAAAACTTTTAATGTTTGCACATTTCTCTTTAGTTCTACTAAATGCAGGGCACTGAAATCTTTCTGTTTGAGGAAAGGATCAATTTCAGTTGAAGGGAAAAAAATCATTGCTTCACCAATTTCCTTATGCTCCTTTGAGATGGTGTGGTTTCTAGCACAGGTTTCAAGTGCCAATTCTGCCCAAGTCTGTAGTGATTTTTGATGCTGAAGGAATAACACTGCAGATGATCTTGAAGGTCAGATGAAGGCAGGAGAACTGCAAAACAGCGTGACTTTGCACCCAACTGCAAGCTGATTGGGAGGAAAATTGTTGCAACTGGACAGTCTAAGTCCTGCTAGCCTAAACCTCATGGGGACAAATGTCTTTCTTCATCTAAAGGGTTAGCATTTCTTACTGGAACTGTACAAAGAAAAGAAATTAACCCCCCCTTGTGGGATGTGATGTTCTATTAGCCGATATTACCATCTTTGTTTACCCACTCCTATGCCACAAACCCTGAACATGTGCTACATGTCCTTAGGCACCCATTGGTTAATTTACTTGTGCAGAGCAAGGCAACAAAATTATAATAATAAATTACAAAACATAGTACAACTGGAACGAAGATACTCTACAAAAATTCTTTCTGTTTTTTTTCTTGGTATTTCTTCTCAGCCAGAGATATAATATAAAACTGTAGGTCAAAGTATGGTCTGTCACATTAATAAACCTTATGAGAAAAACTAAATAATTCATTAAAACAAATTAACAAGTTAATAAGAACAGAAGTGAGTTAAAATACAATAAAATATTATTAATACATCTCAGCCTGTATCTAGAGCCTGTTTAAAGTGAACCAATGCACAATTAATGGGAAGCTGAGCTCCAGTTTTTGTATGATTATGTATAGGGCAGATCATGCAATATCATCTAATCTGCAAGATGTTTAATCTCTTTAGCACTTCTGAAAT
The DNA here is from genome assembly GCA_013398055.1 of Ifrita kowaldi. Lineage (NCBI taxonomy): Eukaryota > Metazoa > Chordata > Aves > Passeriformes > Cinclosomatidae > Ifrita > Ifrita kowaldi. Next base: position 37,892 of record VZRS01008644.1, on the reverse strand, counting down.
GAAACTAAATGTGGTCTGGACTTGAGAGTCCTCAGCTAATGCAGTGATGGGAATTTTAAAAGTAAGAGAAACTGGTAGTCAGAAAATAGCATATATTTTTGTGGGAGTACACTCCATAGCCTCCAACTGCAATTTCCTATCTTCATAATTTTTCAGTTTAAATAGAAATATTTGGCTTTGAATAAAAACATCAGAATTCTGGATAAAATAATGACAATTTTAATTGTCATACATTTGTTTTGAGTGTGTTGTTATACCTATTATAACTGCAGCATTGAGTCATGACATTTTCGTCTTTTTGTAATGGGATTTCTGTTGTTGCAAAAAAAACCAAAAATTGAACAAAGGAGACTGTTACGGAAGAAAAAGCTAAAGGCACTTTTGGAGGCCAGCAAAATGAACTACAGTGTAACCCTTCTGAGATTTTTGGGTGAGGACAGAATTTGAAGCCCTGCTGAGTGATCCCATTTATGTGCTATCCAGGGAACGATGATTTCACTGGGTCTTTCCAGACTTGGCATTGAAGAAGCAGGTCTCATTAGTCTGAGAGTTTTGCACAGCAACAATTTGACATCTTGAAGCAGATACTCTGGGGTTTGTGTGACTTCAGTTTATCATGTGTTTTACATCCTTGTCACATAGGTAAATTATCCAAGAACTCAGAGAAATTCCTAATTTAAATAGACATCGAATCCCAGGTGTGAAGTAAAGTTTCCACAGTGAGAAAATAGTCATATTTGCCTCTGGAAGCACTTAAAGTCCATGCTTGAACCTCTCTTTTGAGATAAGTCTTGCTCTTCTCAGGGGCAAGGCTGGGCTTTTCCATCTCACTAGTGCTGTGCTCCCTGAGGACTTTGGTAAGAAATAGTGCTTGGATTTTTTTTTTTTTTTAACTTTGGTGGATGTTGTGGAGATAAAAAGACTGTGGTGGCAGCAGGGGGAGTTGAGGTCATTGAGTTTTCACTGCTGCAGAGGAGGCCACAACAGGAAGGAAAGCTGAGGGTGTATCTTGGTTTCAAAGAAAGAGGGACATTGCCCTCTTCTACTGTAATAAGCAATGACAGCTGCAAAGGCATACCCTGTCTTGCAATTCGATAATTTGTTTGCCTTTCCCTACCCACAAGCTGCTGGTCCTTTCTGGCTGCCTGATGTTAAATATTGGTAGCCCAGCCTGGAAAACAGCATGGCAGATAGCTCTGGACATAACCTCCAAGAGAAACATGTGGATCAACTTGGTGAGTTGTGAGAAAGAGGCGGTTCCTGAAAGGAGAGATGTTGGGGTAGGAAGTGTACAGACAGGGACACACAAGCCATTTGGCACGTGTCACCAACACCTTCTGCACTGGAAAGGCAATATCTCCAGCAGAGTTGACTGTGAGGAAAACCAGGAGCAGGTATTGTTTCTAGAGTAATCTCCCAACTTCCCTTGCCTGTGTCCACCCTGCTTTTATGAGGGACATCGGAAATCAGTGCCAGTAGCTTTGCCATAACAAAGCCCCAGATGCTGCTCCGGGTGACACCCATATCTGTGGAGGCTGAAGTCAGAGGGATGTCATGTGTCTCCAGTACCTTGTCCATTTGTCACTCAGGAAGGAGCTAAGCTGCCTTCTGGATAGGTGCCCACAAAGGATGCGGTAACTCTGCTCTGGCTGTGCCCTGCTTCTCAGTGTTGACCATACAGAGGCTCAGATGCCTAGCTTTTGGATAGCTGAGGAAGTTACTGCCACTTGTCCCCAGAAGCCTGGAGGCTTTTAATTTTGCTTCCCACAGAAGTTTTTCCCCAAGGACTTGCTGCTCACTGTGCACGTTGAGATGCAGTAAATGCAAAAGTACTTGACTTCCTGTCTAATACTAAGACACGATGGGACCAATTTGAAACTCTCTTTTTGCCACCTCAACAGCAAAACAACAGATTCAGCATGAACCAGAAGACAGGAATATCCCATGCAAAGGGAGTCCTGGTCCCACTGTAAAGGTGCTTTATATTTTCCCTACTTAATTCACTCCTATGGAAACTTCTAGGGTGCTCCAGATCCTTGGAAGGGTCTGCAGTTCAGCAGCTTGGGGCAGAAAGGGCAGAAGGAGCCTTCAGAGGTGTGGGTCTCCCTGCTGTGGTGCTGATGATGGCCAGCTTCAGGGCAATTTTGTTTTTTCCTCCTATATATTTTTTTGAAGCTTTTATCTGGTCTAACCTTCTGTCTGGTTGTGCAGATGTTCATCAGCCTGCATTCCTTTGAAAATAATGGGCTATTTGCAGGGCAGTGATTGTCCCCATTAAAAAAAAAAAAAAAAAGGGTAAAGCCCCTTATCCTTGAAAATGAAAAAGCGTGCCTCTCTTACTCTGTCATCTCTTCAACACATTGCACTGAGGGTTAAAGGCGTGTCTCCATCTCCTCCCCAAATGTCTTTATTAATAGCTTTCAAATATTGGCCTCCTTAGGCCATGGACAGATGCAGCTCTGGACATGCTAGGGGCTGCATAGCACTCAAGGAGATAAGACAGTTTAGTTTAACACAGCACGAATGATTCCACCCTCAAGTCCCAATCAAAGAGATTTACAGCTGTTTTAAAAAGACAGTAATGTTGACTTGACTGGTGAAAGAATGCATGAAACCACTCTCAATAAAAGGTCTGGTTTTAGCAAGTAAATAAGTATTAGAAGCACAACACACACAACTTGATTATTATTTAATTAAAAATTAGCGTAATAGCCTAATTGTAACACACCAGCAATATTTGTACTTTTGGAATTAACAGTCAATACCCCACAAGACAGACACATCCTTTAGTTAAAACAATTATAAAACAGACAGTGAAACAGATCTCCTCTGTCACCATTTAGAAGCAATTTAATGCACTCTGTTCCTAATATTTTATGATGCAGAAATTCTATTCTCTAATTTCCTTTTCAAGCCTCTATCCCAATGGGGTTTTAATTTGATATTTTCTACTTTAATGTAAGAGACCTTGCTCAGCACCTCCCCGGATCAAGCCCTGGGAGAGGCACTAAAAATGGGAGCAAGCCAGCCATCCCCCTCTGCAGAGGCACAAAGGCGACCCCACACCATGTGAGGGGTGCCTCTGCCTCGATGCTAATGAAGTGACCATCTGCAATCTGCATCAAATAATTATAAGTTGCCTCCCCTGACTGCACTCCATGTGCTGGCACAGCCTGGTGGGAGGCGCAGCTCGGGCTGCGGGCTGCTGGTGCCCGAGCGCGGGGGCGGCGGGGGCTCGGAGGAGCGGATCATGTTTATCCCTTCACCACGAGGCACACAACCTGCTGAGCAGACAGGTGCTGGCTGTGCTGATGTCCATGGGCGATGAAGCCTGGTTGTCCTAGTAGCTGACATCTATATCTAGATCTATCTGGATTTTTAAACTGATACAACATGAAGAATGTCACTCTCTGTTACTGTATGTGTGTATCTTATGGATATCCTTTAAGCACAATGCCTTGACCATGTCTGCCCCGCTTTCTTCAGCTGATGGATTTTGCCATTGTAATGGGCTATTGTTTTCCACAGTTTTTTAAATTTATCCTTCAGTTCAAATGCTTCTGGACATGATTACAGTTAGACTCTTTCCCCAGCACTTTAGCAACTCTATTGTTTCTACTTATGCTTTTAAAAACTTTAGATTTTGTCTTAATCAAACTCAGCTATTGGAACCAAACTAAATTCTGCCTTAATATATTCCAAAACTTTAGAAGGAGCCTACTGAGCTAAGCATGCCTAAACCCTATTGATGTCACTGGGAACCTATTACATTACATGCACTACAGCACTGCAGTAAGTTTAGTGCTTCCTTTTTTCTTCCTTTTTCTGCCTTGTATCCAGCTGCCTCTCTGCTGGTATTAAAAAGATTTTGGTCCAAACTTTAAGTAAAGTGAGCACAAGCTTTTATAAAATATGTTCCCAAGATTTTCTGTGAGAGACAAGTATGACATATTTTTACATCAATGTACTTTCCTCAGTAGTATTTGAGACCTTGCTACAATAGAACTAGAGCCAGCAAGAGAAAAAGACAATTAGAAATAAAAGACAATTTTTTTCTATGAACAGAAAAAAATTCCACTTAATTGAGTCTTCACTGTCTTGCTTGCAAGAGGAAACAATTAAACTCTATGTTCAAAGGACTTTTAAGAAAACATTGTGGGTGTCACCCAAGGCAAGATTGGCAGGACAACTTTTACCTAGTCTTTGGTCCATTTTAGGTAGGCAGCATCCTGTACCAAAGGCTTTTCTGTTCCAGACCAGAGCTGAGGTTAGAACAGGAAGACAAGAGGGTGTTTCAGGTTTCAGCCCAGTTCTGGTTAGCTGCAGCCCTGCTCTGCTGATTGCCTGTCCTGGAGACCCAGCTGGGGATCACTGGTGGGTGCACTGTGACTCCACTCTGTTCCCTATCTGCCTGTCTGCTCCTGGAAAAACCAAGGCGAGCATTTTCTAGTAGTGCTGGTGGTGACAGCCTCCAAGCAGCATGGATTTGCATGGAGCTAGTGAGGTGTTGGTGTGCAGTCACCACCTGACAGCAGAGGTTTGTGTGGGGTGGAATAACGGGACAGCCCTCCTCTCTGTCAGCCTCTGGCAGGCACAGAAGTGCTGGCAGCCATCCGGCTCTGCAGCTTCCCTTCCTGCCACCCTCAGGTCATGGTGCAGCTGAATCCAGGCCCAAGAATATCGCAGTTTTCTAGCAACATGTCTGCACACACAAAGAGGGATAACTCCAGGCAAGGGGCCCTGGGAGATGATATCAGGCCCTTGTCTCAAAGCAGCTTTGTGCTGTACATCCTCACATACAATCTGAGACATCAGGCTTGTGCTTGTCTTTTGTACTACTCCCTAACTCTTCAGAAGTCTCCCCTTGCCCACATATGGTATCTGGCTGACATACAGGGAATCACAGGAACAGAAATCACTATGGTATGTAGGAGTAGTGGCTAATCTGTTGGGATTGTACAGACATTGTCACATGCCTTTAAAACTCAGTTTCATTTTCTCCCTTCAGGTTGTTTTCATCATCCTTGATACCCTTGTAGATAAATGAAGCTGGCAGAGAGACCACCTCAATAAACAATGAATTTTTCATGTCTCTAGTAGCACATCTGACCCTGGGCAGGCTTGTCCACATGTTGTAGATGCTCAGGTAAGGACTAAAACAGAAGTGAAGACCTCGTAGCAGTCCTTTGCAGTGGAAAAGGCCACCTGAAAATTGAAGGCAACTTAGGACTTGGGGCACACTCCTTCTGCCTCTAGGATTGCCGCTGTCTTCCTAGGATTCCCTCCCTCAGGAGATGCTGTTAGGGCTCTTGAGCTTAGCTGGTGCCAGAGCTGCCTTGCACCTGTGTCACAGCCCAGCCATTACTAAGAACAAAGAGAGAAAGATCATCTTTCCTTTGAAGGAGATTTTAAACTGAAATGAGTGGTTTTAGCTGGCAGGAGGCAGATCTTACAGACCCATTCCCCTTGCACCTGTGCAGCAGCCTCTCACCTTCCTCTCTCCCATCATCAAGCAGATAGATGGAGGCAAATGGGTTGCAATCCGGACAGGTGTGAGGAAAAGGCTTTGGGGAGGGTCCAGGGCAGAGGTAACAACTTTCAGTTGCCCTTTGGACAGAAACTCAGCTATCCTTTGTCCTTTCCAGCCCCACCGAATGATTGGATGCTGCCAGAATATCCCTTCTTCTGCCCTGTGAGGATTTAGACATCACAGTTGCCTGTCTCAAACACTGCCAAGGCCACAGAAGGAACTTGCCATAAGGTAAGTCACCACAGTGGGGCTTGAGTTGAGTGCAGAAAGGAGGAATTTGTGACAGGAAGGTGCTACTTCCAGGGCTGGTGGAGGTGAGATCTGGTTAGCACATCCTGGTTAATGTATCCAGACAAAAATTCCCTCTGTGACACAGCATGGGAAAGGAAGGAACTGCTTGTACACATATACTGGTCAAACAAAGATCACCCCAAGTTTGACCATGACCACCAAAGCACCCCCAGACTCATTTCTGGGGCCTTCCATCCGAGGACTGTACATGAGACCTTGTCACTCTCAACAACAACCTGAAAGGAAGGTGTAGCCAGCTGGGAGATGGTCTCCTTTCCCAAGTAACAAGTAATTATTTTGATTTTTGGTTTTAAAGAGGTATATATCATCATCATTAATAAAGAAACTATGCTTAAAGTACAACATCTGCTGCAAATATTTGCAAGTCCTAATTCAATCCATTTGTATTAGTGGAAATGTTTCCTATGACTTATGCCATGGATTAGTCTCTTGTTATAATACTTGTCTGATCAGGAGCATCGTGCTTCAGGCGTCACTGCAACACCTAATCCTTATGTGGCCCTCTAGCAAGTGGATTTATCATGCTAGAGCTGGGCTCGGGAACTTAAATGTTGTGTGGAGGGGTAGCTGGTAATTTAGGGTACAAGTCATCAGAAACAAACCTAGCAGCAGGTTTACCTCTCTCTAACAGCCTGTGGTTGGTGGAAGCAAAATGCAGAGAAATGGATTCTACAGATGGACTCTCTGGCAGCTGGTGGCTGCCCTTGCACACAACTATTTTTTTGCAGAATGAAGTCTCCTATAATGTAGAATTTACTGGCACCTCACTAGGGAGTTGTTTGCTGTGTTAGACAGCTCTCAACACCTGCAGTGTCAAAATAAAGCCATTATAGATGGATAATATGCATTCTGCAGTGAAAAAAGCCAGTTATGTATAGCTCACTCACTAGTTATTTAGGGCACTGAGAGATGAAATAGCCCCACAGAATTAGAGGAAGTTCATTCTTTTATAATGAACTGCCAAGGCTATCAGAAGCTCTGTGGCAAACACACCCAATAAAGAGGAAAACTCAGGAGACTGAAGAAGGTTAGTAGCTTTTCTACAGGGCTTTGGTTTTTTTCTTCCAGCGTAAGTCAGAAATGCGCAAACAAATGTTCAGAAATAATTTTGGTTGAGGATTTTAAGGATATTGCTAATCTCCTTCATGTTAAGACATCCCATAATTGGCTGTACCAATTAGTCAAGGTGAGTGGTTCAGATTTCATCTACGGACATTCACTAACAAACGAAAAATGAGCTGTCTGCTTTGTAGAGTATATTCGTCTAGAAATAGCAAGCTCAGTAGCAGGACCATAAGTTCCAAAACGCAAATCCGATCCTAAAAATACTCCATCCATCTCTTTAAACCCAAGGTTATGGAATGCCAATGTAAAAGAGCACGAACATTTATTCACCCTCAGGTGTGCCACCAAGACAGCATAGTCCCACATCTGCACAGTAGCAGAGGCTCATTCCAGCCTGAATGAGCTAGCTTAGTATCACTTTTACCACTATTTCTTAATCTTTAGTTTGTCCAATGAAACAAACTAAAGGTGCCAATTGAGCCAAATGTGTGTTTCAGGCATGCAAACACCTGCCTTCATCAGGTGGCTGGTGGCTGTCAGTCATAACTGGTTCAGTGCAGTGAACTCCAGGTAAATATTTTCCTTTCCTTAACACACATCCTCTCTGCTACTAAAATTTTACAAAAGCATAGAGAGACAGCCTTGGTGTTTGATGAGCTGTAGTCACCACACACTGAGCAGGAATTTGTTAGCCAGGTCCGGGATGTTGGTACAACCCAGAGTGCCCACAAGGAACACAAAGAGACAGTGTCAGCTGCGAACTGAGATTCAGACTGAGGCTAATCTGCTGTGGCTAACAAATACCCACCTTCGTAACAGCGTCTTCCTGTCCTTGGAACATGGGAGCTCCACAGAAACAGATGAGAAATTGGCCTTGATTTCATTTCACACACAGCTTTTAACAAAAACGGTGCAGGTTTGTTCTGATGGTATTTGTTAGGCAAAATTAGAAAGAAAAAATCAGAGGTGTCATTTATCAAGCACAGGGGAGAAACTAGAAGGAACAGTAACAGCAATCTTTTTTTCCTCCTTCAGCATTTGCATTTTTTCTCTCCAGCAGATTTTGACAGAAAACATGTTAATGTGATCTGGGAATGGTCAATTTTTTTTGCCATACTGTGGGTAAAAGTGAACCCAGCACCTTTCATGGTAATTTTTTTCCTGTCTGGCCAACAGTAATTCTGATCAACCCATTCTGTGGTCAGGAAATAATTAAATCCAGGATGTGCTGTCAGCAATATACAAATTCTTATTTTCCTTCTAGATATTAAGAAGGGATTAACTAGGACTGTTTCAAAATATATTATTTCTATGTTTACAGAGAAAAGAGTGTGATGGGTTTTAACCTTTCACGGTGTTTTCTCCCTTTTTGTTCCTTATCTGCACTCAGAAATAATTATGAGACTGTCCAAGGGGAAAAATCTGAAACAAACACAGGAACACCTAATGATAGTAAAAGGAACAAGAGATTAATGGGAGGGGCTCACCCCTGGTTTATACCTTTACAGTTTCCTCTAATGAGGTGCAGTGTTGGGTAACTGGTGACATGTGTCGTGTCATAATACATCATATCCATATCAGGGTCCATCATGTCACACAGAGTAATAGGAGGTGACAGATTCAATGGGAGACTGTCAACCTAGAAAGAGATATTTTTTTAAATTCTTATGTATAAAGATTTAAAATGTATAAAACCTGCTAGTGGTAAGTTAAAAAAGACGAGGAGGAGAGAAAGAGGAGGGAACAGAGAATAGTCTTTACAAGACAGAAAGCAGGCCAGGGCAAAATGTCATGTCTCAGACACATCACTCAGAAACTCAGGCAAGCTAGATCCATGTCACCTCAACCTGCAGGAGTAGCTTAGCAACAACATCTGAGCTGCTCAGAATTGGAACTCTAACTTTTGAGACAAATTAGAGTAGGTTCTAGTTAATTCCATTATTTTTTGGTTCAGTATACACCCATGGAATTTGGATTCAGGAGTGCATACAGGTTCCTAATTTCCTGCAAGTTCGTACCTCAGAGTCTGTCTCTGAACAAAAGGTTTGTGCTTCCCTGTGCCAGGCCAGACCTTGCCTCCCGGGGAAGCTGTGGGCGACAAAGGAGGCAGAGCCGTCCTTTACGCCTACCCAAGGGCCTGGGGCAGGCAAAGGGCTGGATCAATGCAGCTGTGGCATGCTCACACCTGGCACTTAGTGTGGTTTCTGCAGATGCTACATGAGCTGATTTGCAGCCCCTGTTGCACCAGCAGCATGCACACAAGTGTTAGCCACTGCTGACTAAGCTATGGCCACACCACACTGCCATGCTTCCACATACTTCAACAGGGAAATCTGGTCAGGCACCCCACTGTGCATTGTCCTGCTGCTCCAGGGTGGTCTGCAGGGACACAACACAAGCTCGGGACTGAGCTATTTATCTCCCAGCATTCCCCCAGTTTCATCCCACCGTACATCTACCTGGGAGACAGACAATGCCATTTTCCAGGTGGCAGCATGGCAGAGACACTGTTGGGTGCTGTGGTCCTCATGGTGATGAATACAGACAGGCATGGTTTAGCTTATCTTCCCCCAGGCTGCAATTTCACGGCTCAGGGCACCTCTGGCAATGCCTGAAATCAACCCCAATCCTTTGGCTTATTTTTTTCTGGGGAGCCCAACTTCAAAACCAAGACAAGATCCTGCTCTCTTGGGGCAGGATGCTCTTGCTGACCTTCAGGGCCGCAGTGTTTGAGCAACTGCCACAAGCTTCACTCCAAGTGCCAGACACACGTGACCATCCTTGCCTAGAGACTCGACAGATCATCCCCAGTGTAGCTGTTTCTTCAGCCTTCCACGGAGAACTGGTTTGCTGTCTGGGTAAAAACCTCTCACAGATTGCTGGGATAGAAGCAAGGAGTACCACCTGGGCGACTGAAGGACAGATTAAGGAGTTAATAATAACAACTCTGATGGGTAGCAAGAAGTAGCTGAAACCATTGCAATGGTTTCATTTGCTCTGTAGATCTTTGGTAAGCCTAGGAGTGAGACTTTCTGTGTGTCCAAGAAGGGAGGCTGTAGGAGGTGCTGAGCAAACAGAAAGGAGGCTTCCACAAAATGCTACCGTATGCTCGGAGCATAGAGGTGGGGATGTGTTGTGCTGCTGTGATACAACCCATGATGACTGAAAACTGTGAACATTCCTTTGGGTTTGGCTCTAGTCCTAGATCTGTTCTATGTGCTCTTTATATGTGAGTTTAGCAGTGCACTTACTGCAGTTCATGTAGGGATTTTTGTTTACTTTGTCACAGATTTTATTGCATTGAAAGCTGGTGTTTTAATGAACTGCTTATAAGGTGGAACCATAATTGTAAAGATGTTTTAAAAGGTGTTTTAACTATAAACAAATGTTGTGAGCAGCAGTAAATATGAGAAACAAGTAATCAGGCAAAGTTGGAAACTCTGTCATCTTTGTGCTAAAGATTTCAGCATGATTGCTTTTATTTTAAGCTACACAATGTAGAAAAGCAAAACACTTTCAAGGTTAAAATGATGTCTCTGCATGATGCTCAGGAATGCCCTCTGTTTCTTAGGGTTTGGGGATAATGGGCGAAGGACGTCTCTCCTAGTACAGTAAAATACCTCTCAACCATACTCAGAATTGTGTATTTTATTTTTTTTTGTTTGTTTTTTGTTACAGTGTGCAGCTAGCCAAAAACCTATAGGTCGCAGTGGCAAGAAAGGTTCATCCTAATCTCCGAAGGCATCCAATACAGGCAACAGAATGCACGGAGTTTGTGACAAAGAACTTGATTGAACACGAAGAAGCAACAGAGGTTCTGTCTTAACAGAAATTACAGCATGGACAAGAGGGACATTGTCTTTTTCTCCTCACTTTTCCCTACCAGCATCTGCGGTGCGGTACGGTGGGTGCTAACGCTGATTTAACACCTGTCACCGCCCTCAGCCGGATGAAAGGGGACTCAAGAGATGACATGTCCAAGGAATTCGGCTGTGCATTCCAGGGGAGGCTCACACAATGGTGGGAGAGGCGGCCGAACCGCAGGGCAGGGTGCCTGGGGAGGATAACGCTCCTGATCTCAGAGCCTCAGGTGCTGCAGACAGCCCGGGTATTTGAGCATCTTTGCCTCGAACACTCCTTTTGCAGCTCCTTTGCACCAACACCATGTGTGCAGTACGCTGAGGTAACACAGAGGAGCAGGATGGGTGACTGTGAACTTGTTTAAAGTCCTTTAAAACAGCTTTGGAAGAAAGAGGGGAATTTTGTTTGGGAATAGTCAGGGCTCGTCACATTACGTCAGAACTGAGGGAACCAGTGAAGCTGTGAGACACAGAAATTATCTTAGTGCTTTTGTTTTTCTGTACCTATTGATACAACAAAAGTTCTTTCTTTTCAAGCTCCTAATTAATCTGTATGATGCCATTGTTTTTGCTACAAGTGAAGCTGGCAGAAAATGTTTGAAAAACACAACAGGAGCTACACAGTCCAAAAATTGTCATCAAATGGTGTATAAGCGTGCATGGTTGCTGACACTGCAAACTCTTTCAGCTATGGTATGGTAGTTTAGAGAAGGAATAGGTGGAGAATATGAACTCTCTGCATTTTGAACTACACATATTGAAAGCGGAGTGGTTAGAAAGAGGCTAAATCAACATGGCAGCACGCTGGCTGTTCCCTGGAATAAGGTGTTCCTGTCCCCTGCAGCTATAATGCATCAATATAATGCCGTGAGATCAATAGCTCAGGCCTGTAACTGTAGATCTAGTTAAGGCAGTATTTGTATTAAACACTTTACTGTTATTAAAGTTTACTATTGCTGCTCTAAACTCTGAGGCAAACTTCTGCTATTTATGTCAGCTGAACTCTCCGTGACCTGTGGCCTAGTTAACTCCTTTTCATATTTCCCGTGTCACTGACAAAAAGCTTTCTTGTTCCATGGCATGAATAACCATTTTTGGTACATATTTTCCCAATTAATGTATTTACTTGTTACTTTAAGGAAAATCAAAAAGATTCCTCTTCTATTTGTTGTCATGGTACTATTGTGGTTTTTTCCCCTCTGCTTATGAAATAGGAGATGGAAATCAGGGAACAGTTCAGGATTTTTGTAGTGAATAAATGGGGTATATATTTTGGTAAATAATCCTTTTGTCAAGTGAACTTGGCCGTTTCTCAGCTGACACGTGTCGAAGTGAAGACACGAGATTATGACAACTGCTTTGCTCATTAGCAGTGAACATTCGTGTTTAATAAACTGAGTGAGCTGAGTCTGTTTGCTCTATGTTCCTTCTATTTACAATTGATTTTTAGTAGTCAACAAAATATGTAATAGGACACAGTCCCCTGTAAAGCTTGTGTTTATTTGGGATTCAGGTAACGTCTCCATCCATGACCTCAGATGCTCATGGGGAACTTCTGGGTTTCTCTGAGCCATTAAGTTATCTAGGTCAACAAAATCCTGGGATTACTGTTTTCAGGAACTGGTTACACAAAGGCTTCAGCAGCTCATTACATCTCATGAAGGTGTCCCTGGCACAATAAAGGATGTGCTGACAGATGTTTGGGTGCCATAAGTACTTAATGAAGCATTGCAGTACAGAGGTGGGAAGCCAGAGCTGGCTGTAGAAAGGAACCCCTTCAGACCAGTTCTATGGAGGACAGCTCCTAATTCCAAAGGAATCATCACCATCACATCCACTTCAGAAGCCCAGACCTCTGATGTAAAAATTTCCTGATCCTCAGCTGCCTCAACAAAGCAACTGTAATACTCAGGGTTTCATTTAGGGAACAAGACCTAATCATCTGTTGCAGCTTTTTAGAACATTAGAAAGATTGACAACTGTAAATTCTGCAATTCTGCTCATGTGTTTGGCCTCAGTGGGCCGTGAGAGTGAAGTGGAACCAGCCACAGGTTTGATCTATGCGTTTGCCTCTGAACTCTGAGGCACACAGTGCACTAGTAAACCCCTCACACAGATGGAGAAAGCTGTCATGCCACAGCAACAAAAATCAGGAAGGCTGCTGGTTCCAGCAGGAGTTTTTCAATGAAACTGAGCAGTACAGTCATTGGAGCTGGCTTGCAGTGTGGCTTCTCTCTGACCAGAACAACAAACCCCGTCCAGGGGACTTGGGCGTCAGAGACATTGAGGGATGGGTTGGTTTGCAGGGGAAGACTCTTCACTTGGTTACCCTCACCCAAAAGCATTTTAGTAATAGACATTGTTAGAAATTGATATGAATTGTTTTGGGTATTTCGTCACTGTTCAGCCAAGAAATAGAAAAGATGAATTAATCAGAGAAAATACATGGACATACGTGTTTGTGTTTAAGCCTAGTTCTTGCTTTGAACTGATTGCACTGCAAAAGTCACTGATCTAAACCAGAATATCAAGTTCAGAAAAAAAAGGATTTAGTAAACCAAATCATATAACTGTTTGTTCTCTGTTTTCCTTCTTTCTTTCTGTTAACAATCTGGCTAAAATATGTTAATAACCTTAATGAACCTATACCAAAATTAGGGAAATACATATATTTAAGCCATCCAGAGTTTATGCTTCATGGAAAATTTTTCACTTTCCTATAAATGTATACAGCCAGAGACAGTACCTGTCTCTTAACTGTTTAGATATGGAATATACATAAATTCAATTAAACTTTAGACCGGATTTTGAGGTGTTATGTATAATTCAGAATACTTTCACCAAAGCTATAATGGTTTATGCCAGTGCAGTATCTAATGCATTGCATAGTTGTCTTTCGGATAAATCCATCAGCACTAAACTTTTGTTAAGATTACACGTCAAGTCTAAGGTGGGCAGAAGAGCATTGCATTGATGACTACTTTGCAATGTGTTATAGACCTTGTTCCAGAGGGTGCTTGGCCTGATGGCTGTGCTCCCGTCTGCCATGTATGAATCACTGCCCCAAGGTGGAAGTGCTTGTGGGAGTCCAGAGCTGTGTGGGGTGCAATGGAGGATAGACTGTCCTGGTTAGACACTTTTATAAATCCCTTATCTGTGCCGTAGCACCTAAACACGTTTAATATATTTATCCTTGAAAACATCCCAGAAGGTAGGAGAGTGTTATCTTTACTTTATGGGGGAAGAACAGAGAAGTAGTTATATCAAGGAAACATTCATGAAATCTAGTATGGAGAGCAATTAAATTCCTGTCTCCTGGGCATGTTCAAGAACCAGGTACCCTCTCCTAACTCTCCTAACATCCTTAATGGGTCACATTGCTTTTAGGAGCAAAACTGCAGCAACTTTATATGATCCATCTGTTTTTTATGGGAAGAAAGAGCTTCATAAATAGCATGTATTCACTGAATTTATCTGTGGCTTTTTTGCAGGTGGGAGAAACATTTGTTTAAACAAGATTCAGATTATTGGTGGAGCCAAAGAATACATGCTTTTCCACCAACTCACAAAAAGGTATTGCATTTGAAAGCCATGGATTTTTCTCCCTGGTTGCTGAATTATCTGACACAAGAGAATTCATTTGCCTCATTCACATTTCTAACAACCTATGTTAAAGCAGGTGCAAAGCTTATTTTTTGTGGAAAATCTGCCTGGAAGGAAACAAACAAAACAATGTTGGCATTTCCAGCAGCTTTCCTATTGCTGCCTGGCAGAGGACAAGCAGAGCAGGTGTCCATTCACTGGGTGTCTGCTGAACTGCCCCTCCGAGAGTGTAGGATCTATGCTTTGGCTTTTCCTCTCTCGGGTCATGTTTGGAGTAATAGCACCCATCACCGACTCCTCCTACTCAGTCACTGGCAGCCTGCTCTGCTGCAGTATTGCTGCGATTGGTCTTTAGAGCAGAGCCTTGGTCTGAGGCTCTTTTATTGTAACGTGCTTCCTACTTTATAACTACCCCAGTATGGGAAAAGGGAGGGAGAGGCAGAGAGAGAAAAGGCTTTGTGCAGCTCAGGCAAATTCCATCAAAGAAATAGAGAACACGTGGGCACATTAACCGTGGATGAACATGGAAGTTATAATGATACAGCAAGAGTATATCTTGACATTAACTATATATTCCATTTATGTCTCACGTGGTAATTGCCTACTTGTCTATTTTAAAAGAATTTCAATGGGAAACAAGTCATGGCTATATTGTGGAAATCAGGCAAGCTTGTCTCCCCTGGAATCTGCAGTGGCAAATATATAGATACCACATGCTCTTTCAAGAAGACTTCCCTTGTAAACACATGAGTTCTGCCCCACAGAGAAAGAAGAACATTGTCTACCTCTCTTTATCTGAATGGGCTAATTGAATCACAACAATGGTTTCAGCTGCTAGAAAAGCTGAAATAATAACAATCGTGTTATTGCATTCTCTATGCAAAGACAATTTTTTTCCCCAGAACTTGGGATATATTGCCAAGGAAGTGATTCTGATTCCTACTGTCCCTCACACAAACATATACAGGTATATTTTTAAAAGAGTCATACTACAGCCTAGTTTTCTCTCCTTGGTGTCAGTGTCAAAATTAGAACATAATTTACTGTAAGAAATCCAGTTCAAAGGTTGAGATTGAGAGGCTCCTTTAAAAGCAGTATTTTTTCCATTACACATGCTTTAAGATCTATATTAGGTGCTCCTACAGCTTCATGTAGAAGAAACCAGAAAGGGCTAATTTATAGGGTAGAGATGTTGCTTTTTTATCTGCTTTGTGATGGTACAAATTATACCCACACACAGTCAGTGCTTTTCCATGTGGGGAAGCTAATGCACAGTAATGGACAAACTCCATGGACAAGGCTACAAGGTGGTCCTTAGTGACTTCTGCTTGGAAAGCAGAGGAAGGTACAGGTGGTACTAATTGAAAGGATGACCTGACAACATAATCTTTTCCAGGTCTGTCACTGTCTGTTTGTTCACTTCTTTTTCAATCCTGCTGGCCTCCATAGCATTTCATAGTGATTTCCACTTGTCCATTAAAAAGTGTTTCTATAAGTTTGCTCTAAATCTGCCATCTGATCATTACTCAGGATGTTTTTAAAAAAAATTGAAAAATAATTTCCTGTTTGCCTTCTCTGTACCATCCATGATTTTCTGCACCATAATTAAACTGAGAATTCAGATTTGACTATTTATTCACCTTTTCTTCTTAACATTTCCCATCATAGATGCCTATCTAACTTTATTCTTTGACCTTTCCCAAATAAAGCCCATCAATCAGCTCACTCTCTCCTTCTTTGAAGCACAGCTTTCTGTCCCCTCAACAAGTCCTTGCATGCCAATTCCCAGCAAAGCCAGTCCTAGGCTTGTACCAGCTTCTAGAAAAAACTCCTTGTTGCCCAGCTTGCTCCCAGAACTGCTAAGGAGCTTCTTCCAAAACATCTGATCTCCCCTTGAGACCAGGGTCTCCCCTTCCTACTTGATCTTTGCACTGCAGAGAGAAGAAGAACTTCAATCCTACACCACCCTTGTCATCCTGCCTCTTGGCATCCTGACAATGCAGCCGCCCTTCTTAGCCTGGGTGCTGGTGAGAGGTAGGTGTTCAGCTCTGAGGTCACCCCGTGGACCCCAGCCTGAGCTGGATCCCTTGGTTCTGCTCGCTTCTTGATTCCACAGTGCTACAAGGCAAATGCTGTGTCTCAAACAGGCACTATAATGGGGAAAAAATTAAATTACGGTGGGCAAGAGAGGTGGAGAGAGAAAAAAGTTATATGGCACATTCTTAGAGTTTCTGTCAGCCCCTAGGAGATATTTATTACTCCCCTCTTCTGCTCCTGTTAGAAAGGCCCATTCCTACTCCTTGCTGTGTCGTTTCATCATCTCTTTTTTCAATGTAGAAGTGTTCTGACCTATTTACCCTCCTTCATTTCTCTGTGATTCTTAGTATATTTCTTAATGTTATCACAACCTGTTCCAAAGAGGTAACTAAAATTACCAGTAGTACCGGAGATGCAAACTCACCATGCAGGTATACAATGTTACAAGGATGCTCTGTTTTATTTTCGCTTCCTTCCCTAACAATTCCCCGTGCAATATTTGCCACTTCACTGCCACGGAGCTGACTTTTCAGAGCACTATCCATAATGACTCCCAGATCTCTTGCTAGACTGGAAATAGCTAATTTCCCTAGCTAATAGCTAATTTAGAGTTTATCCCTGTGTATATAGTTATATAAATAGTTGTTTTTTCTCCTTCATGCACCTTACTTGCATTTATTGACATTTCATTTGTGATTCCCATTGAATTTAATTTGTGATTATATTGCCTTATCACCCAGTATTGTGAGATCCTTCTGTAGCTGTTTGCAGCCAATTGCACACTTGACTATCCCAAATAATTATTTGTCTTCCACAGACTTCCTTGCCTTGTTTTTAACCTTTGCGTACAGATTACCTCTGACAATTTTGAAGTGCACAAATCCCAGTACAAATCTCGTGGAACCACCCTGCTAACACTCAACTATCATGAAACATCTTATTTTATCCTTGCTCTTATTTTTCCTATTTTCCTACAAGCTATTTATGCATGCCAGTACAAATGGACTTTCTTCATCAGTTTATTCAAACGCTCGCTGAGGGACTCCCCCGACAGACTCCTCCCACCTCTCGTATTTCTTTCCAGCTTTACTTGAGCTATACCTGCTGAGCCTGTATGTTGTGGCCCATGGGCCAAGTCCCTGGGACTCCTTAACCTCTGGAGATATGGGATGGTTGAAGAAGACCGTGAGCTGTCATGGGAAAGACTCTCTGGAGTCTCAGCATCATGGTGATATTGCAGGGTCACAATATCACAGTGCTACAAAGGGACCAAGAGGCCCACAGGGATTAGATCCTGGTGTCTCTCCATCCCCAAGCACTCAGCCCCACCGTGAAGAACTGAGTGGCTTTTAGAGCAGGGTAGCAGCTAAGATTTTAATGGTGGTTTGGATGTGGCTGGTGTATTGGAGAGTGCTGCTGTTAGAGCAAGTATAAATAATTCTAAGTCTTAATTTATAGCTTGCAAGGATCCACTAAGCTATCCACTAAGCCTGAAAACCTTTTTTTTCAGTATACAACAACCTGATAGAAATAAGCTGTAAGATTGAGGGGAAAAAATAATTTCTTAGTCCTCTTTCTTGTATTCAGGTACAAGTGAATATGTGACTATTTTAGAGCATACAAAAACTTTTGCAACTATGCTATCAACATATTTTCCTTGTGCAAATGCCATATTTTTTTCCTCCTATTGATGAATTAACAGCCCAGCTCAGTCTTTTCTGAATTATTTGCACCATCCATATGAGACTCAACTGTACAGAAGTCAACACAGTTTAGAAGGAAGACAATTTCTTGCATGCGTTGAGAGCAATTGCAAGGCAGTGTGAATTACACATTCTATCTGCTTTGGACCTCTTTGCTAATCTGCATCATACTGCAGAAACAGCAAGTTTTAAGTTTGTGTAGGATTAGTCTATTACTTTAATAGACTATTTTTAATGCCAGTCACTCTCAGGAGAACTGATTAGGTATTGTCCCTTTTCTCAAGCTTAATCCAATATTTGGCACATTAATAAATGTTCAGCCCAAATATAGTCCCACACTCTGTCTCAGCTTGTCAGCCATGTAAGGATTCATAAGTATGAACATGTTTAAATGTTCAAGTGAAACAGGACAATAAAGGACTTTTGCCCAACCTTCTAAGCCATACAAACCCAATTATGGGACTTCTGAATAGAAAGAAAACAATGGTTATATTTCACTTAACTTGACCTTTTAAGCTGCCAACCTTTTTCTATGTAAAACATCTTTATATGGTGGAGCTATTCTCACTGTGCTTTTCTGACATGTGCGATGTTTATTGTGAGGTCCTCGATGAAAGTCTGGAACAAGTAAACATCTACAGCACGATCTGAGTGCAACAACAAATTTCTTCACAAAAATATCCAACAGTGATCTCAGATTAGGGTGGAATTCCCACACCATTTCGATTAATCACAATTGCTGGCATGCAATGCAAGGTAACATCCCTTTTAGATAAAACATGACTCTGGCTTTGTAACCTTTCCTCTAAATGCACTGCTACAGCTCAGAAACAGCCCTTCCTCTAAATGGCATAGTTTTCCATAGCTCTTTTCCCTCTAGGATCAGCAAATTCAAAAGTGGTTGAAAATGTACTGAAAATGCTATTAGCTTATTTTTTTAAGAAGGAGAGCAGTCAGTGATGCCAGGATACAAGTCTATTAGCTTTTTTTTCCATGCACCTCCAGAGACACATGTCCAAATCATATTCCACACAGCCACTCTGAAGTTTGTTGTGAAAGCAACATAAGCACAGAGCATGAATAAGTCTCAGCAGGGAAAAAAATGTCTTGGCTATTTGTGCACCAGGCCCAGCCATCTATCCAGGTAGGGCCATGAGGAGCCTTCTGTTAATATGGGAAAAAGGAGCTCAGGCCTCAGCGTAATTCCTGCTGTAAAAATGAATTAAATACTATCCAGTATTAGTAAAAGAGAAACAGGTGGCTCTCAGGGGATATTCACAATAGACTTCCACCATTATAAGCCTCTCCCACCAGGCAACTGATTGGAGAGAGGAGCTCATCTGGAGTTTCTGTGGCTGCCTGCAGCAGCTACTGGTTTCTGAGAAATGCTGGTGTTGAAGATACATTGTGTAGGAACAAGGGAGGCGATTTTCATGGCCTTTGATTTTCTGCACCTATGTTTTGATGTATCTATCTAACCAGCACAGAATCAAACAAATCTGGGGCTGAACTACTGTAAAACTGAACCAAGCTCCCTTGAGTTCAATGCCCTACCTTAAAGGCTGTTTTCCACTGCTTCGGGGAGAGCTTCATGTTCTCTGGGTTCGGCTCCACATAACAATTTAATTCCATACAGGTTTCTTGCTAGAGTCCTGTGCTGGATGTAACTTGCTCCCCTCCTCACACCCTTCTGCAACTGATGAACGCTGAGATGTGCTCTGAACAGCTGCACCCATGTGTGCCTGCAGCAGCAGGGGCTGCGTGGGCAATTAGCACCTGCAATGACGCTGCGGTTTGTGCAACGGGAACATACAGAGAACAAGAGCACGGACCCCGCCTGTCACTGGGGACCCCGCCTGTCACTGGCATGCCGTGTGTGAGAAAAAGCAAGAGGAGGACAAACAGGGCTCCTGGCTCGGGAAGGTAGACTACTCTGCATCTCAGCTTGTGCATCAGCCACAACGGATTTTTTTCTTCCAGCAGATTCTATTCTCTTTTGTCACTTTGTTGCTTTTGCTGAGGCCTGAAATTTTTAAAATAGGAAAAGAAACAAAATAGACTTTTGCTGAGAATGCCCTTGGAAATAGTAGTCAGGAAAATATGACCTTTGAAAATATGTTCCAGCTGTTCAGCATTTGACCAAGTTAAAACTTGGTCTGGGCCCCAGAGACTTCTCTCTCTTTTTAGTCTCACAGGTAGCACCAACAACTCAACTGGAACTATTTGTGCGAACTAAAGCAATAGGGAGCTGCCTCAAACTCAGCCTAAGCTGTGTTTTAACATGCTGCTCCCTCTGCATATAGGTGTTTGCACAGTATACCTTTCAGCTTGAGTAACTGTGGTTGCTATAGATTAGTATAAACTCACATCTTGGTGCAAGAGGCTTCATGCTTCCACTCCCTTGCAATGCTTTTGCCTGCAGCTTTCTGCCACACCAATTCCTCCTTTTTCCCCCACATTTTATTAAAAAACTATATTCCCCCCCTTTGCTTATAACTTTTAATTTCTGTCTATTATTTCATGCTGCAGCTGCTGAACTTTGCTGGATATTACAAATCATACAGCATAAAAACTTTCCGTGAAGTTTGGACTAACAATTTATTTTCATCCTCGGGGATACTTATTTCCTTCTTTCCCATGAATGAATAAAAGCTTTTTTTGCTCCTTTCATGCAAAAAAAAATTCTCCCGTGGATACAACCTGGGAACTTAGGGATACTTGAATTTCTTTCTACACCATTGTCTTGCTCTGACCTTGGGTGAGTTATCTGGATATTGTGTGCTTCTCCTATCCCAGTGATCAAAAATGGATATAAAACCCACATGTATTCAAATTTTCTTGTGACTGAGATATGTGGAGGCAAGGCATTAGACAAGGGCTTTGGGTATCCACTAATTTCCTTTTAAAGTCTGGTTTATTACAAGAAGAAACAGCCTAATTTTAAAAATTTTTAAGAAGATATTAAAAAAAAGGGATGACAGAAAGTGAAGGCCACCCAAATCAATAGGGAAGTGCACCCTGATTTCAGCAGGTTTGAAGTAGGTGCCAAGTGTGTTTAACAGATACTGCTGTAGGTCAAACATTCTGTATCACAATATACACAGTCTTCATCACTGTAGGACTTACGTGATTTCAGACAAAGGGCCTGCCTGTGACTTTTCCTGCATAAACCTTCACTGATCTCATGGAGGAAGGGAAGCACCTTTGTGCATCTCTTTCAGGATCAGGGCTTTTCTTTCAAAACACTGATTGGAGGAATGCCTTTATGCAGTCTGAGTGTTTAAATATCCAAACAAGTGAAAATATTGTA
Source organism: Ifrita kowaldi (assembly GCA_013398055.1). Taxonomy (NCBI): domain Eukaryota; kingdom Metazoa; phylum Chordata; class Aves; order Passeriformes; family Cinclosomatidae; genus Ifrita; species Ifrita kowaldi. The sequence goes on along the minus strand of VZRS01008644.1, from coordinate 16,472 downwards.
ATTTGGAGACCCACTGTTTTAATTAGTAAAGTGCTGAAAAGCACAGTCTGTCCCCCTGTAGCTGTGCTATTCTCTGGCTCTTTCTTCAATTCCCTGGATGTACAGCCTGTGACACTATAAGCATGTGAGTCCTTATTTACTTTAAAAGCTTGTTTGTGGTTCATTATGAGCTATTAGGGAGAGCACATCAAGCAATTGTTTTGGCAGGGTGACAGGAATTGCTTCATATTCTGGCAGGAATGATTCTCTCCTTCTGAACAGGAATACGAGGCTTTGTGGTTGGATTTGTTGCTCCCTCCCTTCTCCTGAGCATGCTTACGTTAGGAGAGCACATCTTCGAAGGAGAATATGACAAGCAGCCAGTCTCAAAGGGTCAACTGTAGCTTTAATGTGCAAGGTCTTTTCTCCTTATCACACACTTCCAAAAATAACAGCACAAAAATCACTTCAGCACATCCAGAAATACAAGAACTGAAGAGAGGTGTAGGTATTTGGATTAGGTTTTGAAGTAAAGGTGTTGTCAGCAACCTCCAGGCTTGGGAGAAGGGCTGGCTGAAAAACATTAGGAGTACAATGTTAGGAAGCTTGTATGTGGAATTTCTAAGTCAGAAATTTGCAGGCAGAACCTGACACAGATTCTCGGACTGACAGCAGGTGGAGATGAGCAGAGACCACCACAAGCACTAAGCTGTGCAAAACCAGTCATCACTGTTCCTACATGCTCCTTCACCTTTTGCAAAATGAACAAGCTCCAGAAGAGATGGAGTTTTGTCAGAGAACTACCATAAAATCTTATGAGCTTTGGCTCTGGTAACTTCTACATATTTTGGCTTATATACTTTGTAAATGCTTCCAGATCTCTCTGTATTCCCCCAAATTATTTGCTTTCTTGGTTATCCTTCCCATATTCCAGGTAGAGGATGAGGTTACCCCATCTAAAGGTAGTATTATGTGTAAGACTAGCCTGACAAAGAAGAAAACACCATGCTCCCTTCCTAATAATAAAATCATAACGACGAAATTACCCAGCAGAAAATAGTAAAAATGTATTAAGTAGCCCTGCTATAAATTCTTGACAGTGAATTTCCTGAGGCAGAGGCACTATCAGTGCTATATGTGTGTCTGGCGACCAGCCCGGGAGAGAGCTGATTCTCTGCTGGGATACTCTGGCAAAGTGATAACTTCTTGGAAGGCACCAGACCATGACACTCCTGCTCCTCGAAAGTGTGCATCTCAATCCTGTTGGCTGCAGAGGAGACTGGGGGTGAGGGGGATGGTGCTTGAGGCACCTGTTGCAGCTCCAGAGATGAGACTGCGGACATACAGGGATAAAACTGAGAGTAGAGCAGAGCAAGAAGCCCCCGGGGCAGCCCAGAACTAGGGACAGGCTAATGCCACCTGACTGCTCACCGACCCTCTCTGAAGGCCAAGGGGGAAAAGGGGGCTGGGGCAGGGGTCTCTGCTGCTGCCCTGTGATGTGCTGTGATTGCAGAGTTCACACCTCGTGCTGCAGGAGTTGAGCTGTCTGGTGGTGACAAAACTCGGACTGGTTTCTGAGCACCGCTCCCCTGCCCAGGGAGCAGCTCTGCTAGCTAGGGCCCCCCACCTACTGTAGCTCAGACAACCATGCAATAATGTAATAAATGCAGGCAATTCTGAAAAACTTTTTGAAATCCCCAGACCTTGACTGAAACTCACTTAAGCCAGCTCCTGTTAACTTCAGCGAGATTTGAAGCAGGTACTTACAACATTATTTTTAAACCTATAAGAAAATAATTTTGGCCTTAATGTTGTTACAGACACAACAGAGAAAGGCACTAATGCCTTCAAAACTCCCAGGTAATTTACAGAAGCTGCAGCCAAGGCAGGGAGCCAAGCACTGAGAGACAAATCTGATAACTTGATGCAATACAGGTTTGTATCTGTTAATCCAGCACTCATGAACTTCTGCACTTCATAAAGGATGACTTCCGTGCAAAACCCATCTGCTGTGCTCCCTCATCTCTTTGCTCTGGAAAATATTGCAAAAGCTCCATACAGGCTATGACCTCCACATGCAGGTGATTCCTGTAACCAGTTCGACCTCTGGCTTTGTTCTGTGTCTGTGTCTAAAACAGAGAATTAGTTTAAATTGGTCTAATCTCCTCTTTGCACAGTTTCTGGTCATTTTGAGCCACTCCATTCTGTGGTTGAAAAGAGCCTTGCCCCTGTCCTGGAGCAACTTGGCAGCTAGGAAAAGGGGTTTCAAAGGAGGGCAGCAGCCATTCAGGGTCAGGCACCCACTGATTATTTTGGCATGGCAAATATTTTGTTCAAATTAAAAAATCCAAACAACCCAAACATCAGGCAACTTGCCAACAGCCTAAAAGGAGACTTGAATCTGCCTGAATAGGCATGTTTAGATGAAGTTCTGTATCACACTGCTAATTACAGACCCTGTTATCACAGTACCTTACTACCAGGTGAGAAATCCCTTGTAAAATAACTACACCTAAGCCCACGTACTTATGTAAGGCAAGGCAGTAGAAGCAAATGCTTCACCCTTCTGTGTCAGAGGGCCAAACTGCTCTGTACTGAGGAAAAAATGCAGAATAAGCCCAAGGAAGCCAGACATTCACATATGCAAACCTTACCTGAGAAAGTACAAAGCAGGGCTTACGACCCTTTTCTGACTGGAAACAATTCTGCACAGAAAACAAGCACAAATGCTTTAAATAGATGTATGGATTTAACAGGATAGAGCCAGAAATCAGATAGTAGGGGGAGGGAGGTGGTCTGCAGGTAAATAGGAGGCAAAGGAGATAATTAATCAATTTAGTTATCTGCCAAACCACACTGATCCTCGCTTACAGTAAACAGCTAGTGCTTAGTATTCAGGACAATTTTCAAGAAGACCTACACTTTCAGCCTGGTGGTGGCAGGCACTAGAACCTCCCAAGCTGTTTGATGTTTTCTTTTAAATTCATAATTTTGCCTCCCCTTGAACAGAGACAAATGTAAACAGCAGGCAGAAACTGCTGTCACTCCAGAAGAGCAATGTTCTCAAGGAGCAGCTTCAGAACATACATAGTGCCTGTGTTACTGGAAGAATTCAAGGAAGATCTGCAGTTTTCACCAGAAGAATTCTAGGCATAGAACTAACAACATTTCTTTGCATAATTTCTTAGGTCCAGAGAAATGCGGAAAGCCTCACAAGTATCTGCAAGTCTTTCCTTTAGCAACCCTTGAAAGACAAAAGCAGAAAGTCCACTTTGATACAAGGTATTAGAGTCTGATATTCAGACTCCTTCCCAAAACACATGACAAAGTTTGCTAGCAGCATCTAGTTTTGGTACATATTTTTCTGTCCAGGCATGTAGCTGGTCTGTGGGCTCACCTGCTGAGTAGGCACACCAAACAGAGATGCTCATCAACCACACACATAACCAATGACCTCTGTGTAGCAACTCTGCTCCCAGGAGAGCCTGCAACAAATGGCTACCACACGCTATTTCACTGCTGTGTTGTTCAGCTTCGTTCTTCTCTTGCTGTTCACATCTCTCAGTGTTCAGGTGCTTACTATCAACGTGACCCTAGGTCATTTCATGGAGGCCATCAGGGTCTGCCTGCAAGACAGCTCAAACTGCTCACCCAGCTGTAAGGCCTCTCTGTTCACCAAGGTTGCCAAACAGAATGCTTTCACAACTGTTGTGGATTTGGGGAAATTACACTTCATTGCAAAGTGCAAAAAACCTCCTTGTGGGAACCCAAAGTGCAGAGAATATTTCTCTGCCTGTTTTGAAGGGTTCTACCCCCCTGGACAACACTGGTTTTGACCTTCATCCATGGAGAAAATTACCTACCCTCTGGGAAGAATTAGAATCTACACTGGTGTGAACTAGATGATAGAATATCATGTAAGATTGTCACAGGGTGAAAAATTTAGAGGTATTGTGTTTGTTAATATAGTAAATAGATAAAAGCTAAAAACTTCAAAATGGAGGATTGTTGTTGTTCTCCAGGCCTTCTTCTTCTTCTTCTATCACTCCATATTTTGCAGTAGAAGTGGTTTAGGGTGATTGGATAAAGAATTCCGCAGTTCCTGTGTACGCAAGAGGGTGGGTGATTTTTTGAACATTGGTGGAAAAGTAAAACTATCTTTCATTTTAAGTTTTCATTGGGTGATTTACCTTTAAAAGGGCTGTGTAATCTTGATAATTGGGCTTTCTCCTGCATTCTCTACTGGGTGCTATGTCTAGCACTCTGTTCCTCTGATAAGACTTAATAAACAACTATCTGGAAGCAGAGACTGCTGAAGGCTCCTCTCGTCTTTTTGAATTTCTGGCCAGGACTCTATAAATCTCCTTCATCAGGGGAGATACATTTAAGTCACGGAACAGTGATGCTTCCTCATGTCTGAAGATTACAGACCAAAACGTTCTTTGAGACAGTGCTTGGGCCACTAGATGCTGCTGTTGGTCACCATCAATTGAGAGAGTGGTGCTCAAAATCCTGCCACCTCTCTTGGCATTACAGAAGGTAGAAGGATGATGTGATGTCAAAGCGGAAGGTCCTATCCATTCCCCTCCAGCTCCTGGGAATCAGCAGTGGTAAAAATGAAAAGGAAGATGTGCCCCATGCCTTAGCACAGCCTGTCTTGCTAGTAGAAAGATAGCAGAGGAGACGGAGTTTCGTAGGAGAGGAGGCAGAGGTAATATGAAACTGCTTGATTCTAAAAGTGTTAGGGGGCAGTCTCCAAACAGTGAAAACATCCCATATCTCCAGAGCATTTTGCTGAAGGTTTTCCTTCTCAGGAAAGGGTGATGTGGGAGTTTTAAAATAATAGCAATCTGGGTAACCAGATGAGGTGTCAGAAGAAAGTAGAATAATCCCACCGGGTCCTTTGCGTGGATATCCTGAGTTTTCAACCTGCAAGGTTTGCAGTATTGATAATCCATTAGCAGAACTCTAAGCTTTCTAAAATCTTACTATCAGCTAATCAATGTCCAAATTCTATGGAGCTGCTGAGAAAGCACACTTTTCTGGTGAGGGAAATGATATCCTTATCCCAGCTTCCGTTCTGCATGGAGCAGTGCAGTGGGACAGAGGCACACATTTGTGTGAGTATTTCAGAGCACAAGTATTAAAATGGAGACTGAAGATGATAGCAGCAATTGTTTTGCTTGCAGTTAACATACAGTTTGCTCAATCTATCAGTCACTACCTTATTCAGATTAGATAAAGAGACGGAATTTTTTACAGTGAGGATGGTAAAACACTGGAACACATTGCCCAGAGAGGTGGTAGATGTTCCATCCCTGGAAACATTCAAGGTCAGGCTTGAATGCTCAGGGCTCTGAGCAACCTGATCTAGTTTAAGATGTTCCTGCTTATTGCAGGGGAGCTGAACTGGATGACCTTTAAATGTCCCTCCCATCTATGATTCTGATTCTGTGGTTCATATTGCATCATAACTCAGGATATAAAATATCCCCTTGTACTCCACCAAGTCAGTGCCACCCTTTGCTAATGATACCACTAATAATGCTGGACCTCAGGGCTCCTCAGGCAGAAATCTAGTGGCAGCCAAAGAGAAACTAACTCAGGAAATGAGGCACTGGTTGCTGCAGGCTGCAACATCTTCATCTCTGCCTTTGCTGCAAAGATGTGACTTTTTCAAAGTACACAGCAAAGCTTCAGGAAGAAGCCAACATCAAATAAGCTGCTTTCTTCTACCACTGATCAAAGAGCAGTGCCAGAAGAAGGAGAAATAGCACTACTGCTAAAACAACTTTGCCTCCATGCCATATCAAACTGCATACAGAGGAGGGCAACAGAGCTGGTGAAAAGGCTGGAAGGCATGTCCTAGGAGGAGTGGCTGAGGACTTTGGATTTGTCTAGTTTGCAGTAAAGAAGGCTGGGGGCAACCTCATTGCTCCTTACGGCTTCCTGAGGAGGGAAGGTGGAGAGGCTGGTGCTGGTCTCTTCTCTCCAGTGACAGGACACATGGGAATGGTCAAAGCTATGCTAGGGAAGGCTCAGACTGGACATCAAGAAGCATTTCTTTGCCACGGGAGTGGTCAAACACTGGAACAGACTTTCTAGGGAAATGATTGATGCCCTAGGACTGTCAATATTTAAAAGGTGTTTGGACAATGACCTCAATAATTTAACTTTTGGACACCCCTGAAGTGGTCAGTCAGTTGGATTAGATGGTCATTAGAGGTCCCTTAAAACTGAAATATTCTATTCTATTCTATTCTATTCTATTCTATTCTATTCTATTCTATTCTATTCTATCCTATTCTTCTATCCCCAAGACATGGTACAGATGCTTCCTTGCTTCTTTCAACCACTCGCTTCCTGAAAATGTTTCCAGGAAGCAGGCTGGAAAGTTCCATCTGGGGACCAGAGGCACAGCAAAGATGCAGCTTGTCTATTCTGCATGCTCCATTTGGTGCATCTCATCCCAAATGGGAGAGGCTGGGGAGCTGCTGGGCAGGAGGGCCTGGGATCGTGTTGCGGAGCTCGGCAGCTGCTTCTGAAGCTGCGGCATTTCGCCGTGGGCAGAGCTCCCTGCGCTCTGCACGCTGCCTGATGGACCTCAGGGGAGCATGTTTTGCAAAATGAACACCAGAGTTACTCCCTAAGGACCTTTATTAAAAAAGAAGAAAAAAAGCAACCTCTGTGTAAATGAAGTGCTTGTTTACAGCAGAGTGCTGCAACTCTGTGTGCTAAGTTTCATAGCCTTAGTGGGTTACAAAAAATACCTGTATGACAGATAGAGAGGCTGCAGAAGGTGTAGAAGATACAGAAGGTAAGAACAATAGAGATAATAAAGATAACACCCATTCACCAAGACTTTACAAACAGCAGCCCTGACATTCAATTTGGTTTTTTGCTCCCAAAATACAGAATTTAGCAAAAATTAAGATAGCTGTATAGAGCCAATATTAGCTCCTAATCTGTTGCATTACTGCTACTTAATTTCTCCAAATACTTTATTAACTAAAGGTGACAATATTACAGTTATAGTCTTAGTCTTTGCAGCTGTTTTAACATGTTAGCAGTAGAAACTGTCTTCCCTATACACATAAAGGGAGGGGCAGCTATAACTGGGATTATACAATTTAATATTTACAGAAAGTTTCAAGATGACCTGAGAATTGCCAGAGAACAGACAAGAACCTGGATTTGGATGTATAAAACAAGTATTTAGAGCAGTTCAATGAAGGGAAGAATAAGTCAAAGAATACCCTGGTCTCCAACTGGCTGTGATGAAAAAAGCAGAATGGAAAGCAGGTGCATAACAGAGGATTTCTGGGCATGATTTCCACTTGTGATGCTCTGCGAGAGACCCACGGGAAGAGGAAAGGGATGCTGACTGCAGGATGTCAACAAAGACCTTGGAAGAGACTGATCCCTTCTGTAGGCCTTCTGCAGGCCCCAGGGCAAAGCTTGTGATTGTGCACAGATAAGTGAAATTTTCTTAAAGCTGATTCCAGTGCAAAGAAGAAAGAAGTCTGAAGCTGGAAATCTGCACACAGGGTTTGTATTTACAGAATGCTCATTTGCCTTGTACAGAGGAGATCAGTCTGGCTAATATTTGAGTTTCTGCAGATGTTTCACCATCCTCCTGGGTTAAAAGTTGGCACAATGGAATGGCAGGAGTTGAAAAGATTTAATTTAAATTAAAGAAATCAAACCAACTGCAACAGCATGCAAACACAATTTCATTTCACTACAGAAGTGAAAAACAGACGAAAAATGCATTGGAGTATACAGTACCAAGTGGTTTACCTTAAATACTGCAATTGATTATGAGGCTACATTGGCATTTTATTGAGCGGATGTGAGGAAGAAAAGTCCTTATTCGAATTGTCTGATAGAGTCTAATGTAACAGTGCAGCATTCAAAACTTTTGCAAGGAGAAAGGTTTTTTTGGACAGTGATTAAATTTGTGGTTTCTAAACCAACTGTTCCAGTAGAAAGTACAACATCTAGGAATTCAGGTAATAGAGGCTTTGCTCCCATCTGTAACATGCCTTTAAGAGTATTGTAAAATATAATTTTTTCCCCAATGGCAGAGGAATTGTTTTATTTAACCATTAGGAACACCTCATTGTTGCGAGAGTTTCTGGAATGCTTTTGAAACCTCCTCTAGAATACTGCTTTGAAGACAATATTTTTTTCAGTCAGCATATTCAAAATCAACCCCTGCCCCCATTTCAATCAACCCCTACCTCCACTGGGTTTAGGGTCTGCTGATTCTCCATATCATGGCAGAACTCAAAACTCCCCATGTGGTGCTGAATCATCCCCTTTTCTCTCCATCTCCTTCTTCAGGTATATCCTTTCCCCAAACTCTTCTATCTGATAGCCATTCATTGGGAGTTTTCATCTATTACTTCACCAATTTTTCATGTGTTACATTTCTTTTTCTGTGGGCCTCAGCATGAAACTACCAAAAAAGCACAGTTTGACTTCCCTATTACCCTCTTCTTTCCTCAGCATGCTCATTAGTTTGCTACTTAGCAAAAGGAAACCCCTTTGCTGTCGGAGGGAAAGGGCACCATCACTGGTGTTGGACTTCAAATTATCATGATATCAGGTGTCTATTAGGAAACACTCACATCAAAATAGCCCCATAGAGTCAGTGTCCATCTACAGTCAGACATTTTAAAGGGAGACAGGATAAGCCAGTGAGACAGAAACACAAGAATCTCAATAATTATCAGCTCTCCAAACGAGCCCCAGAGCTATAAATGCACAGACCCTTCTCACAAAGGCATGCAGATAGATGCTGTGTCCTAAGGAGGCTGGTGGAGGGTCTCACAAGGATTCCTGTGAGATGCATATCTTGGACAAAGGTTCCTTGATATTTCTAAGAAATTGTGCTTTGCTACCAAGGCATGTCTCCATTATGGCTGTAGAATTTTAAACTGTAGCCCCCATGGAAGTGGTGCATAAAAACCGGATTTCATGCTTTCTTTCTCTTAATTTCATATAGAAATTGCTTTAACTCCTAATTTCAACAGAATCAAGATTTTATCCACATTGCTACGTATATAGAAACCATACATATATATAAACCCTTCACCAAATGGCTTCACTAAGGTCAGAGTCCCCTTCTCCTGTCCTCTGTCTCTACACTGTCCCCTTTTGCTTTTCTTCTGTTCCCAGCCCTCCTCTTCGTAGAAAAAAAATGTTTTCTTCTGTCAAGGAACTGAAATGGGCTATGTTTCAGCTTACAAATTGTGTACACCACTGTTGTTGACTAGCCAAATCCAAATTAAACTCATTTTTCACCTAGCTTAAACAGCTGAGGCAAAAGATGGAGGAATCAGAATTATCTTCCCTAATTCGTCAGTTATCTGCACCTGCATATAGGTACTGAAATACCACAGTTAACCCCAAAACTCAGCTTGTATCACTCTTTGAGGTACAGAAGGAAAGAAAATGACTGTGTAACAAACACAAGCCAACTTTCCTGAGCTGCTAAAGGCTGTAGCTGGGAGTCCAGCAGGATTAGACCCAAGCCAGCATGCACTAGCTGCACTGTTGCTTACATTAAGCCAACCAATGCTTTGGAGAGTAACACACTTCTATCAGTCATTCATAGATATCATCATAATGCCAGTAATGTAACTCCTTTGGGGCTTCTGTAAGATCTCTGCAAAAAGCAAGTGGAAGAAAGTCTATGGCTGCTGCCTTAGGCCTTCTGTGGGTGTTAAATGTGTGTAGGCAAATAGCTGACAAACAACATATTCAAACCAGCACATGCATATTCATCTCTTTTACTCAGGTTTGTGTAGGACTGGTTTTAACTTGGTCAAGAAAAAGTGTTCTCCCTTCTCCCCTCTGTTAGTCCCGTCACTACTTAATGTAAGAAAGTAGCACCCTAAACCAATTAGTGGATGTGGCCTAAAAGACGTCAAGACGGAGAGGGAATAGACACACCTGATATATGCAGATGTTGAAGGGTCAGACCCCCATCGTGCCTCCTCTGCAGCTGGAGCTTTTTAGCCCACAAGAAGAGTATTGTGTTTGGCACCTCCATTACAGCATCTCTTTATTCTCACATTAACTCCTGTGGTTGAATACCCTCAAATGCAGGAAGATGAGTGGCCACTGTCAGCTGGGCTAGCAGCAGAATGACAGTCTCTGCACCAGGATCTTTCCAGGAGCATGGCAGAAAAGAGAGCTCCTGCACTTGGCTCCCTGCAGGAGAGGATGGTAACCCTGAGATATGAGGAGGGCACAGCTTCAGGAGCGAGCACAGAAGAGACTGTCATGATCATGTCACAGGGTCTTAGGCCATTTTCGTCATCTCCCTCCATATCCAAGGAATCAAGAGCAAGGCCAAAAGAACTTGAAACTACTAAAGTGTGCTTCTTAAGCTCCCATGTTCAGGAATCCTACCCACATTGAGAGCAAATGCAGGTGAAAGTTGGTATTGGCCTACTGGAGAGAAGAAAAGAGCCCTGACTCTTCATTCTCACATTTCCAGGAAGGTTTTAATTCACTAGACATTTACCATTTGTGGTTTCTTGTTTCAGGAGAATATTCTGCCCTGGGCTTATTCCAGGAGCCAGGATCCCTAATAAGCAGGACTTGAGTATATGTGCCCCATTTCATTGTGTGCTGAGACAGGCTCTGCAGGACACCCTTCTCATGTTTGCACTGCATGTGATCAACAGTCTTTCCAGCTCTCCAGGCTAGTGGTGACCTGTGCCACCTTGTTTCCTGCTGCAGTGGCAAGACCAGCTCCTGCCTCAGTTAGATTTTATCAAGTCAGACTTGTTCTTACCTCTCTCCGCTACTCCTTGGCTGGTCTCCTTCTTGTTAAGTTTGGCTGGCCCTGTTCATCTTCAGCAGCTACCTCCTTGCTGTCCCCTTTTCCTTCTCTTCAGTTTCCAGCCCTTCCTTTCCCCAGTCCTCTCCTCTTCTACAATTCTGCTCTGAACTGTAGTTAGCTGGATCCACACAGAAATGAATATAGCATTTCATTTTGTCTACCATTTGTCTGACTTTTATCTGATGTAGTCTTTTGAAAGAGCGCTATTGAAGTACTATGTGTAACACATATGGTAACTTTTAACCCACAGAGGACATCTAAGCTATTGGATCCTCAAAATAAGATGTGACCTCTTGCTGCCTGTTTAATACAGTCAAGCATTTGATAATTACTGAGCACTTTCGACACTGGAATCATTTTATCAATATTTTTCTTCATCCCTTGTATTTTTTTATATATATACATCCACATGCACACACACATAAACACGCACACACACATCTAAATATATCTATATCTATATCTATATCTATATCTATATCTGTATCTATATCTATCTATATCTATCTCTACACATATACCCAGGTCCAAACATTTTTTCCAGGTGCAGCCTCTTTGCTGAGTAGAAAATCAGTCCTCCTACTGGTCAAAGGTTATCTTTGGCTTCTGTGGAAGTTTCCTAAGCTTATATTTTCCAGTACCTCTTTCAACTCCTTGGATTAGTCACCATAAACTTTCTTAGACTTTGTAGATTTGCTTCCTTAATTTGATCTCTTCCGTGCTATATTCCACAAAACTTGCAGTGACTTTTGCTTTGAGTGGCCTTCCTGCTGTGTTCCTGGCTGTCATTTCAGGAAGGACTGTTCAGCAGAGGTCCTCTCAGATCTGGAGAGTGTACACAGCAGTTGAGGTCTGCTGTGTACTTACTGCCTCGTACTGGCACCCAACCAGAACCTGTGCTGCTCACAGCTGCTGCACCTTTTTTGCCTGCAGCACATTCTGAATTAGCATGTACTGCAAATATTCATTTCACAGATGTTCAGCTTCAAATTCCACTGTTTAGAAGACAGATTTTATTAGAAAAAAGAGCAGATTTTAAGGAAAGAGTCTTCCCATGGACAAGCAGAGCTCTTTCACTCTTTGCTTTCTCTCTGGAATAGTTTTTGCACAGCAAATGTCAATACCTGGAAAAGTTTATTTAATGCATATTAATTGTTGCTGTGTGTGTCTTAGGTTATGCTTACACCAGGGCTTGTGTGCTAACCCTTAACTAATTAGATCAAACACAGTAGGATCGGACCAGGGTCACCCACCTACAGGACAGCCCATGTATTAAATGTAGGATTGCTGTGGTGGGATGGCTACTGGTACATATATTTTATATCCTCAGTGTTTTTATGCCCCTCTGGTATAAAATCTTAAAATAACTGAATGAAATGGATTTTTGCCATCGATTTCAAGGGAATCGGGATTTCTAGTTTTTGTTTTGCCTTTGGTGAAAGACTACAAAATCTCAAAGTAGTCTGAAGATGTCTTTTTCCTCTCTGTTGTAAAGCATAAATTTCACTTTTACCTTCATCACCAGGACAGACATTACCAGAAGCTATCCTTTGGACAGAAGGAACATGAAAACTGCAAAATTCTAGTTTGATGAATGCTTGTGAGGAATATTTTCAAGCGTGTTTTTCCTCAAGGTTGCTGCTTCTGTGTGCAATGGTTGATCATTTAATTCAGACAGCACCTGTTTCTGATCATTACTTTTTAGAGAGTTCTAGTAATCCATAAACTTAATCTGGAAAAGAAAACATACTGTTGCTAAAATAGTCCAGTAGAATCCCCCTCCTGTTTTGATTACTCCTTACTGAGGTGCACACGCTGAAGCATTTTCTTCACTAGAGATATTTAGTCTCTTCTGTGCCTTGCTGTGGTCTCCTTTCTCCCTTTTCCTGTTTTTGCAGATGCTTTCTCCGTCGGTGCTTCAGAATTTCCTTATTGTTCCTATAGTAAAGGTTCTTCCTCTAATATCAGCAGCCGATATGAGCAGCCACCCCAGGGGCAAATATTCCATAAGTTCTTATTTTTGTAGACTACGGGAAGTATCACAAAACCCTCGTCTAACATGATACCCTTCTAGTTAAGGCTCAGACTGCAGCTCTAAATGCCATGAGGCACCGTGGATGGATAGGCACATAATGATGAACTTGCTTTCTGCCTGGAGTTAAAAATGGTTTATGTTAATGCCAGTCTTCCACTGACAGTTTTTATACTCTCCATCCACACACTACATGTGCTACTAATATTGGCACTATTTCCCAGCTTTTTGGTGGTGAATATTTGCCGGGAAAAGGGCACTTGAGTACTCCAGAAAGGAAAAGTGCAGCTACAAATCCTGTCTTTGTCTTTTAATTATGACTGCTGGTATGGATCCCTGGGCCTCAGCTTTCTTCATTCTGCCTACTGGGATCATTACTGGAGTTGGGAGCTGGGTCTCTGTCTCAGCCATGTGTCTACTAAGGCAGTGACCTGCCTTCCTCATCTCCTCTGGGACAGCATGTCCAGCACCATCAGTGGAACAGGGAATCTTCTCTCATGAGTCTCGTTGGTTTCCTTCTATTTTCTCTCTGTGCTGGGAGAGGAGGCGAGCAGGTTCTGGTTGGGTGCCAATCCGAGGCAGTGGGTACACAGCTGTGGATCTGAGAGGCCCTTTGTGATCCATCCTTACTGGAGGAATAGGCAGGAACAAGGAAGGATGGCCATTCAGAGCAAAAGAGCCTGCAGATTTCTCAGAGCATAATATCAGGGAAGAGACCCAGTGAAAGAGGGGAATGAACGAGGAGCTGTGTGGGTGTTTGGCTGTTGGGTGGGGTCAGCCCAACAAAATGGTGGTGTGAATAGCACCGAGGTGCTCTTGTGTAATGTGGAGGTAGTAAAAACAACTTTATGTGTTCACCCATTCGGGTTAAAGGAGAGTTTTTACGCCTTGGACTGTCTTCTCACTGAACTTATAATGAATTCCAAAAACTCATGGGGAAAAGAACAAAGGAAATCCTCTTACTATATCTGGAACAGCAACCCTTCAGCTGTGTTTCCATACATAACAAGATTCACTTATTTTGTTACTACTGCACCTTCAATTCTTAAGACAGAAGAGATACATGGCTATGAGTAGAATACATTGTGATATATTACAAACTAGAATATTTTGATCCTGTACTTTCATAAAAGGTTTTGTTGTGCTCAGAAGTACCAAACTTTCTGCTGTCAAACTTCTATGAACTGGCCAAATAACTATTGGAGACTGAAAACAAATTAACATATATATGTATATACACATATATATACATACACACACATATATAATATACATATATATACACATATATCTTTTATAAATACATGCACACACAAACACACAATTTTCCAAAGAAATGTCTCTTCCCTGCAGCTAATGAAAAAATAGAGATGAAAATATTCCTTAATTAAGTAGAGTTATAAAACAATAAAAGAAATTGTTTTTATCAAATTTAGCAATTGGATGGCAGTTTGCTTAGAATTATTGAGATCAGAAAGGAGTTTTCTGCCTGAGTAAAAAGCTGAATATTTAATTTCTCACTTTAGAAACACAGCCCTCCCGTGGCTGCAAGTGCTGAACTGCACTGCACTGATTGTAGCCTGGGACATTTTGGGAGAATTTCAGTGTAATGACTCATTTTGCTGTCACCTGGGATGGCTAAGGAACAGGCTCACCCTCCTTTTTGCCTTATACAACGTGGTGTAATCTACAGCAGAAAGATGTGGTGGGCTGCTGGAAGAGGTAGTGAAGTCACTGCAGCTAAAAAGAACTTGCATTCAACTATTAGAACACATCAAATTTCAGTGCTCAAGTTCACAAATCTGTAAGAAATAAGTGTCATAAGCGCACAGACAAGCAGTATTTCTTGAGCACTTAATGTAATTTTCCTTTCAACACTCCTACAGTCCTGGCATTTGTAATGTTTCTTTTGGTACTGAAGCTGTGGATAGAATAATGCAAGAACGTCTGTGCATATTTAAGATACTAATCCCAGATTGTTTTTAAAAGTCAGTGCTTAGGTAACATTAAAGAAGAAAGAACTGCTGAAGTGGTTCGATTTTGGTGTTTCTGGTCATGAACTAATCATGCAGCATTTGCATTTCTTAGGGATGGTGATTCTTTTCCAAAGGGCAGAGACAAAGTAATCTAATAACATAAATATGATATAATTTTATAGACTTATGCTCTAATTTGCATGTAGCTCAAGTTCAGTATTTGTGTCGGCTGAAATGATAGGCAATGCACTGTATTAGCAAAAGCTTTGGAAAACAATATGACCCACCAGCTTACTCTCATGGGTTTGGAGATTTAAGGTGTATTTAAGAGTCAGACCCCCTAACAGACTTGAAGCAGAAGTACAGAAGCACAAGAGTACAAAAACACAACAGCATCTATTCCACTGAATCCAGCCAAGTGCTGACTGCAATTAATTCTGTTGTGCTGACAGGCTAATCCCTGGCAGCTTTCAAACTCCACAAATAAAAAGCATTAACTTATCTTCTGAAGCCTCTGAACTTCTCTGAAACCTGTTTCCTTTCCATTACCCAAGTGAGGGCCTTTCTCGATGTCGTGCAGCATCAGGAGTGCCGTATTGGACGCATTTAAGTGAAGCAGCAGGCACTGAGATATTCAAAGAGAGTTCCCCAATATGGGGGAAAGTGGTAGAATCAAGATTTCCTGAATTTATTCCCCCCTGACACTCCATAAACGCAAAGGAGTCTCCTCCTCGGGACGGTGTAAGGAGGTAACACCTCCTTCCACAGGGAGGATGTAACACTATTTTTCCCTTCCCACCTCCATTACTTTCTGCATAACCACTTGTTTTTCCTCTCCGGAGGTTTCTCTGCTCTGGAGGCCCAGGCACAAACATATAAGAATACTTTTCATTTTCTTTGGCCTCGCTCCACTGTTTCAAGTCCTTTTGCAGGTTTTATTGCCAAGCACTCACTTGACTTATGTCTCTCCATCGTTGATCTTCCTGCACGAAATGTGTTCCTGTAGAAGCTGTTGGCAGGCACTGGGTGCTTGGATAGCTCTGAATTGTTTTATACTAGGGGTAGTGGGGATTAAACATAATTAATCTCCCTCCTCCATCAGTCTTTCCTTTTCACCCATCTAATTGCACTGGTGTTGCATTTGTGTAATTCAGTTACACAGTCCCTGCTATGTATCTTTGCAAGCTGATGTCTGGATGGGGCACCACCAGAAAGGGCTGTTCAGTCAACCAGGAGATGACAGTGGGTAATCACTGTCCCTGGCCAGACAAGCAGGAGCTGCAGCTCTGCCAACCACTGATGCTGACAAAGGTTCAGCTGGGTTACAGCAATTTTTGCCCTAATCAGGATGCTAACTCTAAGGTTTCCCTGGCAACAGCAGCCATAAGTCTAAAGTGACATCTCATTTCTGCTAATCTTTTATTTCATTTTCAGTAGGTAATTGCAGGTAAATCCTCCAGCAGCTGTTCCAAAGAAGGATGAAGTGGTCAATACCTTTCATTCTGCTGCCTACAAATACAAGTATATTAGGGAACAGTGTCATCAGATTTTTATCTGAGACACTTAATCTGTTGTCTTGGGGTAACTTCATCATGTATATTTCTTATCACGGCTTTATGCCAGACAA